>OX377202.1:42547322-42643012 GCA_947396885.1 Heligmosomoides polygyrus polygyrus | reverse complement strand
TCTCTATGGTCTGAGTTTAGCTCAGATAATGACGTTGACGTGCCTATGTGCAACGTGTTCCGATGGTCAGGATAGTACTACAGATAGGTTAGAGGGTTGGCTGTGGGACGGAGATTGGCTCCTGTGTTGGCTGTGACTTTCATGTCCAAGGTGGAGAACTCCATTCTGGAAACTCCATGCTTACATTTTACTGTAGGTATATAGACGATTGCTTCATACTGTGCTCCACTCAGAATGAGATGGGCGCTTGCTCTAAGCTGTTGAATCAGCACTCCGAGCACATAAAGCTCATAAACCTACAGAAAGTTGGACTGCTCTCGGGAGTATCAGAACTCGGTGGTACCGAAAGCCAAGTTACAAAAACATTCTCATTCACTGCCAATCTGCTCACCATTATGGTACGAAGAAGGGCATCATTAAAATGTCTTTCGACCGCCACATCAGTCTCGTCTGATAGTGAACAGAAACTGTTCTCGATTAATATGGCGCTTAATATTGCGAAAAATAATGGATATCCAGGAGCGCACTAGCGTACGGGACGCAGGCTGCAAGCAAGCCACGCTGTTCGTCAAGAGGAGGAAATTGCAAAAATATCCTTTTGCGTGTCTTTTATCTCAGACAAACTAGGTGCTGAGCTACGCAAATGTGTTCGTAACGCCGATTTCCAAGATATGGTGAGGGTTATTGAAATCCCTCATAGCACCTTAAAAAGGCAACTGGTTTGAAACCGAATCTACGATAGGATGTGTCCCACATCATCCTCCGTTGTCTGCCCTAATGGGAAAGGTGACTATATGACATCGGGTGTGGTCTATTATATGCCATGCAGTGAATGTGGGAGAATTACATAGGGAAACAGGAAGACCCCTCTACGTAAAAATAAAAAAGATTTTGGATGGTCTTAGAAAAGGTAAGGTCCAGATTCCTTGGGATGAACACAGGGTCCGATGCCATACTAGCGCGTTGTAGAGATCTCAGTGTTGATCTTAGCGCGAGAGGGTGACATATCGGCGCGCAGAACATTAGAAGCACTCTGGATCGCAGCTGTTAGTCCTTGGGTCAACCGGAAGAAGGGAGTGCCTGGCGGCAACAGAAGAGCTGGTACCCTTCGCACAGCTCTACGAGTTTCTATCTTCATGATCTTATCCACAGGGTAATTAAGACGGGTTGTCTCGGGGCTGAACCTCATTCACCCGCGTCTACGTCCATCTGCGGGTGTTAATGGGTCGCTTCTGCATCCACCTTTAGGGTTAGCCGCTCATTTAACACTATGGTTTCGGTTCACGTCTCTGTTTTCGTTAAGACTAGTACCTTGTAGTTTAAAATGATGTTTGGGCTGGTAGTATTATAGATGTTATCGACAATTCCATTCTCTGAAGAAGGCGAAACTCGCCGAAACGTAAGCCGAATAATAAGTGCATAGCAATCCTGGTTAACGGCGACAACAATAATACGCTAGTCAGTTATCAGTAAATGCGTCGAAAGAGCTCAAAGAATTATCAAAGTAAGAGCTTTTGGAGGTCGTAGGCATAGAAGATGTTGTTTATTTGCGCTCTATAGTTGTTGTTTGATATGAAGTCATGTTTTTTATTTTCATCAGTGAATGGACCACAAGCTGCTGTGCACCGAATGATGGACGGTGACATGGATGATAGCAGGAGAACCAAAAGTTGATAAAAAATGTTTCAAAAATATTCGGATCACTACTGGCTGTTTTCCGCGGATCTCCCTCGATAGAGAGCCTTCGGACTCTCTTGTTAAGAGGGATCTCGAGCCAATTGTCGCAGGGCCACGTGGCGCGTCCCCGTGTGGTGGATAGGGGAGATAGGGGAATGAAACGCGAACCGAATGTGACCGTGCACTGTCCAGAGACGCAGGTGGGATACAAGATGATTCGAGGCGGCTTGAAAAGTCTCGCCCGTCCCTTCCAGCAGTTTGGCTGGCTGCCCGGAATTTCTCGCACGCACAACAGAGTCTGACTAGCTACCGTGTGTACTCCAGTCAAACACAGCAGCACTATAGGGCCTCTTTCCCCTGAACCGAAAGAGCAACCATTTCTGCAGCGATGGGAAGGACGAGTACGGAGAGGCTGCTAAAATCTCAGGGCCTAACCAGGCTGCGCAAATTGGGAAAGACTAGGGCGACGATCTGTACTTAAAACGCCCGCACTCTCGCATCGGAAGCATCCGTCGAGGATATGATGGTGCAAGCCAGGAAGATTCAGGAAGATCAAGTACGACGTCATCGGAATGACCGAGGCGAGAAAACACTACCCCTACACCTCGCCTACGAAACCGGAGAAGAACACTTCCTCGGAACAGCAGGAGTAGGTGGCGTTGGCGTTGTCTCTGACAAGCCGAATCGAACCTCTGCGACTGGAGTGATGTGGCTCCGTGCCAGAGTTGACGGTGCTCGTCGCGCATGTCCCGATATCCATATACTACGGCGAAGACGTTGATGCCTTTTACGTGGAGCTGGAGAAGTTCTAAAGTTCTAGGGAAAATCACTCCTTTTACAAGATGATCGTCGATGGTTTCAATGCCAAGATCAGGTCTGGAAGGTCGCCTAAAGAACTTCACATCGGGACCCACAGTTTGAAGTGGAACGAGCAAGGGAAAACTGCCTTACCAGGAGACTATCTCAACGGTAGATCGGAACGGCTCAAGTGTTGTATATGGGCATAATTGCTTTTCTCTGGGAAACAACAAATTGCAAATATCTCGACCCCAATACAACTCTGCGCAGAGTTAGGAACGGCAGAAGTTGGGCCGTTGGCAACGTTAGCCCTATGCCTGGTCGCGGAGGGCAAGCTCAAGTTGGTTGGAAACAGTGATCACATGGATTACGCCGCCCCACTACCCACAACTTGAGCTCGCCCTCCGCGTGCAGGCATAGGGCTAACGCCGCTAACGGCCCAACTTCCGTCGTCCCTAAAGTCTGCGCAGAGTTGTATTGCGGTCGAGGTATTTGCATTTTTTCTGTTCCCCAGAGAGAGGCGATTCTGCCCAAACACAACACTCTGTCCGTTCCGACCTAGGTATGTAGCTTCCTAGTTCATCGTGTCGACGAAGACCATCCATGGAAACTCACACAGAAGCCACCCGCCCTACGATGGACATAAAGATCTCCCAGTGGCCAGTTCCACAACGAGATCGACCACATCATCTTCAATTGCAAGTAGTACCTGGTCGACGTCTCTGTTGTCCCCAAGTTCTACACGGGATCGGACTACCGCCTTTCGCGTCAAGGAGAGAAGGCCGCGCAGTTCAAGAAGAGGAGTCCCAGAACGACCATCAACTGGGATCTCTACACCTCTCTTGTCGGCCTTTGGGAAGATGCCGTCATGGACAACGTCGACGAGGAATACGATCGCTTCGTGCACCATCTCCACGATAGTGCTAAGGGAGCCGAGAGCTTGAAGACCATCAAGAGATGTCTGCCACCATAAACTCTCGCGGATACGCCAGGTGGAGCAGCACGAGCAGCAAGCAATTACCAACTGACGTCCGAGCTTGCGAAGTTATGGAGGACGGCAATAGAAGAAAATCCTAAGGAGAGAAGGGCGGAAGTGTTGGCAGAAGCTGCAGAGACAGATTTGAGCATCCGCAATGCCCTCCGGAACTTCGCCAACTTCAAGACCAAGATGACCGCTTTCCGACGCCCTGACGGAACCGTCACCACTTCCAGAAGGACCCCGGAGAAGATCATCCACGACTTCTACTCCGATCTCTTCGATAGCCACGTCCATCTGCCCCCATGCCATCTTCCGCAGGATGGATGCGTCCACCCTTTTTCTCTGCCCCGAGATCCGACACGCCATCTCGTCGGTGGAGAAACGTACAGCACCCGGTCCTGAGGATCAGACCCGAACACCTGAGGAACCTCCCGCCAGCGCTCATCAACACCTTGGCGCGGCTCTTCACATGCTACCTGTCGGAGTGCAAGGTTCCATCTCAGTGGAAGACCAGCAAGGCCGTCTTGCTGTACAAGAAGGGAGACGTGCACGACATTGGCAACTATCGCCCGATCGGCTTGCTGTCCGTAGTCTACAACCTGTTCACTCGTGTGATCCTGAATAGGATCAGCAGAACGCTGGACGAAGGACAGCCATGCGAGCAAGCAGGATTTCGGAGAGGATTCAGCACGATCGACCACATACACGCCATTACGAAGCTCATCGAAGTCTGGCGAGGGTACAAGCTGCCGCTGTGCCTTACGTTCATTGACCTAAAGAAGGCATTCGACTCCATCGAAACTGAAGCGGTCGTTGAAACTGAGTAGGAACGCCCTGCTCACTTATGGCGTTCCTACACAGTACGTTAGAATATTTCGAGTGCTGTACAGTGGATTCACGACCAAGATCTCACCATTCTACAACTACGTCGTCATCGACGTGAAGAGAGGGGTTCAGCAGGGGATACCATATCTCCGAAGCTCGTCAGCGCCACCCTAGGAAACTAAATAGAATGGGAAGAAACGAGAGTGAAGGTCGACGTCCGACAGCTGCGCCATCTTCGCTTCGCTGACGACATCGTGCTCATAACACCGAGCATTACCCAGACGGAACGGACTTCGATCATGTCTGTGAAAATATTGGACTGCAGGTGAATCTTACGAAGACGATTTTTATGAGGAACGAACGAGTTTCCGATAGTGGCTGTGCTCTACTCTTCGTCGTGTTTATGGCTGCCATATCGCGTGATCTTCAGCAGTCAGTCCCTTGGACGTTGCTTTATGCTGATGATGTAATGCTCGCTAGCAAAGATAAGGAGATAAGGTTGAACTCCAGCGGCAGGTACAAGCTTGGTGCGATCGCTGGGAGAGATTTGGACTCAAACTTAATGTCAAGAAGACCGAGTATATGACGACTGACGAAGATAAGTCCAGCTCCATTAAGTAAATGACGTTGAGCTGTCACGTACTTCGGTATTCAAGTACTTGGGATCAGCAATCGCGTCGGATGGCGATTTACTCGTTGAAGCCAACTCAAGCGTGAGTGCAGCGTGGTCCAAATGGCGCTCTCTGACGAGAGTGCTCTGCGACAAGAAGATACCAGAGCTCAAGTCGAAGATCTACAGAGTAGTCGTCCGAGCTCCAGTTATTTACGGAGCTGAGTGCTGGCCGGTTACCAAAGAAATTGAAAGGCGCCTCAGCGTAATGAAAACGAAGATGCTGCGGTGAACGGCCGGAGTTACGCGTTTGGATCGAGTACGCAACGACTCCATACGGCAGAGATTCGGTGTCACCCCGATATTTGAGAAGATGCGCAAAGCTCGTCTGCGATGGTACGGCCACGTCATTCGCGCAAAAGATGACACTGTCCGAAAGACTGGTCTTAACTTTGATGTGCCCGGTAGGCGGCCACGAGGGCGACCAAACCAGCGGTGGCTTGGTACGCTGCATCAGGACTTGAAGATGATCAGGCATTTGATCTGGAAAAGTGGCGCCAACATTCTAGGAAAGCGGACCCCGCAATAAGAGGGAGAAACGCTGAAGAAGAAGAAGAAGAAGGACAAGTTTCCGATACCTAACTCTTGCTCAACGGAACAAACATCTCTAAATGCTCCACCTACGTGTATCCGGGTCGCGAAGTCAACATGGCCAACGGCCTAACGCCAGAGCTGGGCAAGAAGAAGCGATCGGCTTGGGGAGTTTTGAAGAGAGTCGAAGAAGGCGCGAAGATGTCGAGGAACGTCCGGCTCCCACCTATCCGACTCTACTGATCCTCCTGCTCCTCAAAGACCTGGGCCATACGAAAGCAGGACGAACACGCAACTCTTCGTGAAGAAGGTGCCACAGACAATCAGGTTGTGGGCGACAGCCGGATCGAGATTTCTTTCCCAATTTTTCCTTCAAAATGAATCCTTTCGACTCCTCTCTTGCCACTCTCCACGTGCCCGTTCATTTCCCCTGCTATGGATAGATAGTCGTCTTCTGAAACGCTTGATCAGGTCAGCCGCTTCCATGGATCTCCCGTCATTGTTATCACATTCAGGGTCCCGGCCGACCTAGCTTCTTTGGCCAAGGTCGCTCGGCCCTCGGTAGCCCTCGCATATTGACCACAGATCTGAGGCGGGTTCTGCGCATCACCTCCGAGTGATGTCCTGGCCTTTACACTGATTTCATTGCGACTCTTTGGCCATCGTTTGTGATGGCTTCCTCCATCAGCAATCCAGCCAACCTAGGCTTCACGCTGGAACAATTTCCATTTTTGTAGTTTCTGCAGGGCATGGCGTGTCGGACATCAGATGTGGTGAGATCATAAACCAATGACCGTTTGTGATGTTTCCCTCTCTTTTCACTCCGTGCGGAGTTCGTGTCGCTCATTTATTGCCTTGGTGGTGTCTCTGCCGTGCCTTCGGAGAGCATCCCATGAGTCGGACTTCGATGAGATTCCGAAGAGTTGTCGAACTCCTTCTCAGCATGGGAGACTCTGCCGGAAATTGAAAACCTTCGCTGTACATAGCATTCGACACCAATTGCCACCCCCGCGTTGAGGGATTGAGCCACGTGGAAGAGGGCAGTAGGAAGTGGGATGTGAAATAAAAGATGAATGGTATTGGGAGTAGGCAAAGCTGGTCGAACGTTTGATCGAAACCAAAAAGCCTAGAAAAATTAGTTTAGTAAAGAAAAATCGAGTGTCAAAATCCATTTGTTAAGAAACACAACGTGCTATTTGCTCACTAGACAGTTGCGCCTTACAGCTGCCAGAATGCAGGGTGGCAGGTGCTAAGAAGCTTATTCGCATTGGATTGGCGAAGGCAATGGTGGTGGCAAATGTGCAAGCTGGAGCAGCCGCCCCACGGACACAGTCGGGAAGCGAGACCCTCCGATCAGACTAACAGCGTGGCAATACCCTGTTCAGAAGCACTCTCGATGAGGACGAAAAGCGCCCCGCAGCATGGAAAAGGCGAAGGGAAGCCAGCTCATCTGACCCGTCTCCAGCCAAGCACAGACGAAAAGCGTGGGGTATCGATCCTTCTGGCCTCCCATTTGCGAAAGCCAACGGAACGAAAAGCGTGGCGCGCGCAAAAAAACACAGCTCTCCAATTATTCATGATCCATGTGAACCCGCCTTTATTAGGAACGACACCTGGAGCCCCACACGCCACGTGGGGTACGCGCATTTTGTGGGACTAACTATGAAGATTTTGTCGTTCTAAATTCTCTACCTCAGCACCTTTTTATAAGTCCTACGCTTCCTGTTATATTGAACGATTTCACCTGAGAAATCAGATTTTTTTGAAATCACTTGGTGAGCTGATAATCCCACATAATGGAGATCAGCTTTGTCGATGAGCTTGATACTGCTAGGTGTCTTCACAGATTCCAGAAAGCAAAAAATGTCGGACACAACAGCATCTGATTGTACAAAGGTATGAGGATAAGCGCGGACAACGCCATAGGCAGAAGCAGTGAGGGCTCGGATAATTCTACTGACGAACTGTGTGTGTGTGTGTGTGTGTGTGTGTGTGTGTGTGCGTGTGTGTTTGTGCGTGTATGTGTATGTGTGTGTGGGATAATTCTATTGACGAACTGTGTGTGTATGCGTGTGTGTTGTGTGCGTGCGCGTGTGTGAATGTGTGTGTATGTGTGTATGTGTATGTGTGTGGGATAATTCTACTGACGAACTGTGTGCGCGTGTGTGTGTGTGTGTGTGTGTGTGTGTGTGTGTGTGTGTGTGTGTGTGTGTGTGTGTGTGTGTGTGTGTGTGTGTGTGTGTGTGTGTGTGTGTGTGTGTGTGTGTGTGTGTGTGTGTGTGTGTGTGTGTGTGTGTGTGTGTGTGTGTGTGTGTGTGTGTGTGTGTGTGTGTGTGTGTGTGTGTGTGTGTGTGTGTGTGTGTGTGTGTGTGTGTGTGTGTGTGTGTGTGTGTGTGTGTGTGTGTGTGTGTGTGTGTGTTACATAAAACGTTCACGATTAGTGCTTTAAATAAGGCACAGATTTAGACATCCTACTATTACACGTGGGGACGGCCAGTGGTCGACTTAACATCTACATAGTCGTTTTTAAATAAGGCACAGATTTAGACATCCTACTATTACACGTGGGGACGGCCAGTGGTCGACTTAACATCTACATAGTCGTTCCCATGCAAGGCTGCGATCCCACTTAGTCGATCGTAGTATGCCGAATGGAAGCTTTGGCTGGCTGGTCTTCGCATGTGTAGAAGCCACAATTGCTTGTAAAACAGGGATAGGTGCTTCCTCTCGAGGGCGCCACTAGATGTTGAGCAGCATGAATGCTTTTCTCATCATCAGTTTTTGGTGGCAGGCGATTGATATCTATTTACTCGGACAAGGAATACCAGACGTTCAACGGCCTGCCGGCCGCCAAACGTCTGGTTGTGGGCTTCCCTCCCAACTCGGAGAATACACCCCGAACGTCTTCTTGTCCTCTTTGAGCCTTCTCTCATTCATTACAATAAAAAAAAACTATATGGAATGATAGAGCAGAATACGGTAGGGCAAAATCTTCAAAACTGCTCCTATGGTACCTCACCCTCCATTGCACGTACGCGACTCATTCTCTGAAGTTCTCGTTCCGTATTTATTAATTATGATCCCCTTTTAATTGGTTCTGTTACTGGACCCTTTTGCTGAACCCCTTTAACTGGTGTTCCCTTTATTGGCTCCCTTATTGGTCCCTCCTTGACTTGTTCTTCACTGGTACCCCGTTTATTGGTCCCCTTCACTGGACCCCACCCTTCTCTCCCCCCCCCCCCCACCGCTCTCCATTACTGGTCCCACTTTCACCGGTCCCCCTTTTACTGTTCTCTCTTCAGTGGTTCCCCCTTTATTGCCACCCTTTTCCGGTTCACCTTTTAATGGTCCCCCCCCCCCACCCTCTTGGTCGGTTCCTACTACTGCTCTCACCTTCACTGGACCTCGATTTACTGGTCCCCTCTTCACTGGTCCCTCTATCCTTCACCGGTCCCTCCTTCACAGGACACCCCCCCCCCCTCTTCACGGGTCCCCATTGCTGGTCCCACTTTCACTGGTACCCCTTTACTGGTCCCCTCTTCACTGGCCCCCTTTATTGGTCAACCATTTCCCGGTCCCTTCTTACTGCACCAGGACCACCGTCCTTCACCGCTCCCCCATTAATGGTGTCACTTTGACTGATAACACGTCGTCTGAATCCGGACAGGCCTTTCGCAACATCAGTGACACCTCTTCTGAACCGAGGCACCTGATGAGCGACGTCGGCGGCATGTCTTCTCAAGCCGGACGTCCCTTGCGTGACATCAATTACACGTCTTCTTAACCCAGACACCCATTACGCGACATCAGTGACACCTCTTCTCAACCTGTATGTCCTTTGGTGACATGTCTTTAAACCCAGACGCCTGTTGAACGACGTCGACACCACCTCTTCTGAACTTGTACGCTCGCTTTCACGACGTCGATGACACATGTTCGAAACTCGGACGCCATTTGCGTGACATTAGCGACACGTCTTCTGACCCCTCTCAACACGACGTAGGTGACACCACACAACTACAACCCCCCCCCCCCCATCCCACACTTCCTCCCAATACATTCCTCCAGCACTTCTGTGCAAACAAACACACACACACAGAAAAACGACCGTTCTCGTTTATATATATTAGGTTGGAAAAAAAGTCTTTTCATTTTTTTCAAAGATTTATTACTTCACACCTACAAAGTCAAATCAATTGAAATAATCTCCATTTTGTTCCACTACACTCTTTCAAAGACTGGGTAATTTTCTAATTCCTCTCGCATAGAAGACTGCAGTTCTGGAGTCGAACCATTGCTGAATCCAATTTTTGAGGTCGTCATCCGTTTCAAAATATTTCTCTCCAATTTCTTGCTTGAGAGCACGGAAAAGATGGTAGTCGGTAGGAGCGAGGTCAGGGCTATACGGTGGATGTGGCATTACCTCCCAGCCCAGCTCCTTTATTGTTTCTCTTGTGAGTCTTGCAACATGTGGCTTTGCATTGTCATGCAGGATCATCACCTTTGACTTCTCCGGCCTCTTTTCTTGGAGAGCTGCGGCGACTTTGTGGAGTTGGCCACTGTATGTGACAGCAGTAAGTGTCTCTCCACTTCTGAGAGTTTCCCAGTAAATCACTCCTCTGATGTCCCACCAAACACTCAAGAGAATCTTCCTTTCGTGAACATTGGGCTTGAGATCAGGCTCAGGATTCTCTCCTTTTTGTACCCATTGTCTTTTTCTTCGGAAGTTGGCATGCAGAACCCAGGACTCATCGCCTGTCACAATCCGTGGCAGAAACGATTTTCTTTCGTATCTGGACAGAAGAGAAGCAGCGATAGAGAGCCGTTGACCTTTCTGAGTGTCTGACAGGGCATGTGGAATCCAAGCTCCAAATTTCCATGAAAGCCAAGATTCTTCAGATGGATTCCCACTATCCTATGAGACACTTCGAGCTTCTCTGCCAGCTGACGTGTCGTCTGCCTACTATCGGTACGAAGAAGACGGAGTAGTTCAGTGTCGTCCAATTCAGTTGGCCTTCCTGACCTTGCTTTGTCCTCGAGTGAATAATCTCCCTTTGAAAACTTTCCGAACCATTCATAACAGGTGCGATAAGTAATAGATCCCAAGCCATATACATCGTTAATTTGGTCGGCTGTCTGACGTGCTGTAGATCCTTTAATGAATTCATGAAGGATGACGTGTCGAAAATGGCCATGAGGTAGATCTGGCATTGAGTCCGGAAGATTGGATGGATAACGAAATACAAGAATTGTCTTGACCTATGTTCGCGTGCGAACGGTAGACAAGTGTGACAGGATTACGAAATCAGCAATCAATATTGGCTAGCGCGTTTACAAGGAGCGCGGGAAAAAAATTTCGAAGTGTGAAGGGACTTTTTTTCCAACCTAATAGTAGCATAAGCACATGAGCGAAATCTGCCTATTCTGCTAACCATTCGTGATTCTAAGGCCTCTCAAGAAGCTAAATCCCCGTGAGCTTATCGCTCCTTCATACATTTTTCCTTATTAAATGAGCACATGGGCGGGTGTAGCGCAGTTGGAGAAGGTGTCGGCTGTCGTGTACACTCGATACAAGGCCCAAGTTCTTATTTCCCGCCCATTCCAACCAAGCCTTCCATCGCTTCGGGTCGGTGAATTGTTACCAGACTTGCCTGATAAGGGTAAAGCGCTGACATGGGCTTTTTGCTGGCCACCGTATATCGTTGTATGGCCAAATATGCATTCAAATAGCTATCCCGTAGAAATTGAACACGTGGCGCATCCAAATAGGATTGAGTAACGCCGCGGTCTATCCTACCGTATCTAGCTGAGCACATAATGATTTCGAGTGTTAGAACAAACATAAAAACAGCCCTACCTTCTTTGCGGTCACGTTTGTACATAGGATGCGCAGAGAGTATTGAACGGCTTCTTCAAGAGTTTGCTACGGCTGTCGACATGCGTTTCTATTGCAACACAGAATGCTGCTTAATCACATTGCGCTTGTGAGCAGCGTAAGAATAGTTAGAATCATAATTGAGACTGCGGTCAAATTGCAGCTCTTCATACAAAAGCATCCGCGATCGCTTCGTTGACTTGCGTAGAACCTCCTAACGAAGGAAAATTTACGGACACTTCAGCGCTCTCCCTTAAATTTCGAACTAACCTCGTTTAATTTCGTTTACCTGGGGTAACTTTCGAGGGTGCAAGGAGTAATAAATATGTGACGGCGAAGGCCTCATGATTTGTGGATGCTCGTACTGTTCGTGTGTTGGATAATGCACTTTATCGAAATATGCACCTGTAGAAGAAGGCATGCGCCGGGAGCGGTCGCCACGCAAGGGTCTCTTAGTCGGCATTTAAACTTTTGTGGAGAGAGAGGTTGCAAAGGCGTAAGGACAGCACCAGGGGTGTGCGCTGACTTGCCGCCGGTAAATTTTTTACCGCAAATTTTTAACGCGGAAATTCGCCGATAAATTCAGGCAAATTCGGTAAATCCGTTTTTTAAAATTTAATATTCCCTTAAAAACAACTGGTTTTAAACGGCGGTAATGTAAAAAAAGCGTAAAGCTTTTCACCGAAACATCATCACGTTCAGAAAAACCATATCATCTTCATTTTGTCATGCATACGTCATCCTAAAGCAAACAAAGCAAGCGGAAGTAACAATGCACAAGTGTAGTGATCTATATTGTGAGTGCCTCAAAAAAGATAGAAGCTTAATTAAAACTCTAAAACAGCTTAATTAAACTTAAAAGCATTTCTGGAACATCAGACATTCAATAGAATATTGCTATATTTCTTTTTGGATTAACAGTCTAACTGCTTTTTGAAATTATCACAATTATCATCGTTTCATTCGATGAAGGAATGATTTACACCTTTCACTACCACATTTTTGAGCTATTAAGCTGTATTTTTTTAATTTATTTTTTATTTTTTTTATTTTTTTTTTAGCTGTAGCAAAACCAGGCACTTCAGAAAAAAGAAAGAAATGTGACATGATAGGGAATTTCTTTCTCTTCTTATATGGGACAACAGCTTAAGGCCGGGGCATGCTTCCATCGCTGCGATGCCATCGCAGTTCATAGCCATTCCGCCGCACGCGGTTGAATAGCCAAAGGAAACTTCGCCGCGGCCGCCGCAACAATGGCGATCGGCATGCGCGATGGCTTCACGCGCTCATCGCAGCCATGGCGTACTTTTTCGCGCCGCGCGCGGTGTTTAGCGTTGGTCCTGGACGGATCGCCGCTTCCTTGCAGAGCGATGGGCGATGCGACGAGCGCGGAGAGATTCAAATTCTTTCGCGTCGCTCTGCAAAATTCGTAGCCGGGATTCCATCGCGGCGACGGGAAGAATGCACGAGGCCTAAGAGTCCACCAGATCAGGTAGACTAGCGGAGTATGCCTTACATCTTGGACTAAATGACGGGAACAAGACATGAGCTCTTCTTCTTATTTCTCTGGCGATCGTCTATCCTGAGAGCTTCAACATCTCCAGTCCAAATTGTCTCATGTCGTGTGGGGAATGTCAGCGCGAGGTACTATTTCAGTGGAGCGCGCCTTCACACTGGAGCGCACCATATCCGCCTCCAGATGTGGGCATTGATGTTTTAATGAGGTTGAGGACCACGAACGCTAATAGCAAGCTATCAGAGAAGATAGAAGCAATTACTTCTAAACTGAGATCGGTAGTGTGCTTCCTTCTCCATTCGATAGGTAGAAACATGTTTTTGTATGAAAAAAGTTAAATTTTTCGGTAAATTTGGTAATTTACCGGAAGCTTTCGTTAAAAGAATTTATCGCGAAAATGCCGGTAAATCCGTTAAACTGGTAAATCGTTAACCGGTAAACGCACACCCCTGGACAGCACCTTGTACGTACAGAAATCGGTGAGGAATCTTCGGCGGTGTCTCCTGGTTAGAGGAGCTCCTCAGTGGCGCGCTGGCATGTAGTGTTGTCTCTGCCGCACACGGGCCGAATGTTTTTGTGAACTCGAGGTCTGAGAAGCACGGTTTTGCTCATTCAGTCAGAGACGAATTCGTTTGTGGGAACTTGTCTGCTCTTCACAAAACTTGTTTGCCCAGCATTGCTCAAGAAACAAGGAACGTGAAGATGCGGTGTCGCGTCCTGAGCAGTACTCCCTGCTATGCTGTCACCTAATTCTTTCTACTTCAGCATTCGCTGATACGTTTCGTCGTTTTGAAGACGAAGTCATGAGTTATCAAACATACCGAGCTTTCTTTAATGCCCCTCGCTTCAAAGGAACTGATATTTTTATATTTATTTATTGTTTGTCATATGCGTGGATAACAACGCCACAATAACTAACAGCACCCAACACGATTGCAGTTCAGCATGAAAAGTAGGAATAGAAAATGAATGGCTGTCACAAGGAGAACAGGAACAAACTGTCTAGGAGGACGGCAAACTAACGCGCTTCCTGGATATACCGGTTGACCAGTTTTTTATATTGCCTTAGTGAGTTTAGCGAGTTGCTTCTCTTGGAGAATCTCAGGATTTCAATGCCGGCTCTGTAAGTGGAGAAAGAAGGCATTCTGATACTTCTTGCTCTGGAAGTCTGGATCTTCCACTGCCCACTCCTTGTGTTAGAAGAAGAAATTGAACGCAGCTCTTGAAGAGGAAGGCTCCCACTACCATACAGCTTAGCAACTTAAAAATAATGAATTAGATCGTATTTTCTTCTACTGCATGGAAGGCCGCACAGATCGAAGATTTGATTTCTCTGAGCTGCTGATGGAATCGCGGTGTGCTCAAAACTATACACTCTTATCAATAGCTTCCTAATAGGACCGTTTAGCCGCCCAGATTCAATTCTAGCAGTTTCCTGCTCGCACTAAAGGCCGATTAGATACAGTGGCGCCGAACTCTTTAGTATACATAGGTCTGTGCTAGCGACAAATGAACATTTGTGCGAATTGCCTTAAAGACAGCGCTATGAACCTTAGTTGCTATGAGCTTTGCTTTGCACGGCCAACTCTAAAATAAATCCAAGATCACGCAAACTATCAACATTCCTAAGTGTCAACTCCCCAATGTGAGAGCTGCTCTTCTTATACATACTGCTGCTCCAAGTGAAATACCTGTGACTTTATCCCCGATAGTGATGAATTCCAATTTACTGACCTATCAACAATAGGATTTATCACATACTGGAAAACGAGAACGACTGATATGATCTGCCAAATTGGGCTTATGTTAGTCTCTATCTACATATTTGTGTTGCCATCATTAAGGTATGATAGATTAATGAATTTCCTTTGTGAGTTCGCTTTAGAACCGGTTTGTTTTGATAGCCCTTTATTTGGGAAGAATTCCAACGACTTTTCAGAGCTGTCCTCTCCTTGAACAACACTGCTGCTCTCGGTCGCAGCATTGGCTTAATGCCTGCTTTGGGGCGGTTGATCTTCAGAGCTGCTGCTGTACCAACGAACAGATAGGCGAAATGAGGTATGCTGTTGGCGAAAGAAAGCCGGATATGGTGGGTTGGGTGGAGTCACAAAGCGCCGATTCTTCGGTTTGCCTGCTCTTGTTCGCACAGTACAACTGGATAGTTAGGAAGGGCAGGCGCGTTTGTCCTTTTTTGACTTACGGAACGCTGCGTGGTACCTTCCCAAGACCGAGATGAACATCCGGATTGCACTATGACCACCATTGACCGACCGCTTACCTTGAGCGTATAAACCACATACATTACTTCTGCGTCGACCATCTCGTAAAGCTAGTGCAAGCGACGACTTCTGGGACAAATTCAAAACAAAAATAACGTGTTCGAAGGTAAGCTTTATCTAGCAACGATGATGATCTGCTTTTCCACTGTCAAATAAAGCGTATAGCAAATGTCCACTTCCATCTAGGAAAGTTTCACCCTCCCTAGGTAGCATACATTCGCAGCGTATCTCAGAGCTTTTATTTCAAAATTAGCATGACCAAAATTTCAGTACTCAACCAACGGGTCACATGTAACATTTAGGGTTTTGGATCCTCTAAACCAAAGTATGTGATCGTCATAGCGGAGGAGAGACCGACGAAAACATTTTCAGATAACTGCCGCTGAAGCAAGCTCCTCCCTCCTCTCCTCCTATTAATAACAATAATAATTGTAAGACCTTTCTGTCTTTATGATAAATTTGAGCCTTACATCTACATTAAAGATGCTTTTTGAATAAGCCGCACGTCTTTTACTTACAAAGGAACTGTCTCAACCGTACGCCGGAACGGCAAGAGCGAATCCTAATGGAAGAATCTCCATCCTCCAATTAGTAGCAACACATGCTTCGCTTTTGCCGACTTCTCGGGGCAAGCGAGCAAGAGGCACTGAAAATTGGCCCATAGTTAACAATAGGTAATGGCCCGGAGGAGCGAGCTCACCACTCATGCGTGTGGGAGCGCCAAATGGATTGGAGGTGCAGCGGTAGAGGATCTTCATCATGAACGCGACGTTAAGGACTCGATTCATGTAACATGTTGATTTTTGTTGTTGCTCATCTACTCCGTCGAAGTTCCCTAAAGAAAAGGGATCTGCGTGTCTTTTTGGAGTTTCCTATGGTACGTCCCTTTTACTACCTTTTTCTTTGTCGACACTTCGTGATTCATCGCCAGTGTTTTCTTACTATTTCGATGAGGGACTATTATTACAGTATTCGCTCTTGCCGATCCGCTCGCCGTTGTCGAGGCAGTTCCCTTGTTAGAATGAGGCTGAGTCAGTGTCAAAGACTATCCAGGAGGGCAATATCACATAGTTCAGTCGGCGAGGAAATGCTCCCTCAGGTCGTAACCGATGCAGTCTAGAAAGACGGCTAGATTGTTAGAACACAGGGATTGCTTTATTCATAGAAGTTGCGTCATCGTTAATATGGAAGCAATGCATCCAGGAAGTGATCACACAATCGGGGTCTCCAGATTGGCGTTCGAAGAAGCCAAGTGGTATAGAACGTGTGTCTCAAAAATTATCCAAATGCTTGTCATTGTTAACTGGCAGAGTTTGCTCTCCTTGGACAAGGAGAGTTGAAGGCTTAGTGGTGCGCAATACTCTGCCGTCACACGAGCTAAGGTACAGCTGAGCGTTTGCCCTTTTCCCTGCCACTTTTCATCATTCTTCTGGCTCACTTTCATCGTTCGTTTTCCGCCATTCTTTTTATGGTATGCGACAAGTTGACAGCGAGTTCCGACGTAGAGTGGCGTAACGTCGAGCCGTTATCAATCACGCACTACGGGACTAATGCGTGTGAACCGTTTACACCCGAAATGACCCTCATTCGCTAATTTCTAATTAGGTGAACGAACTGCACTCCACTATTTTTTCATGTTTGTTCCCGATCCGAATCTCCGACACGCACACCGCCTGCAGTCTGCCATTTCTGAACCTCTCTCTATATCTCGTCACCACGGCTCGTGCAAAAAATGATGTTATTTGATCATTCGCAGGGACGTCAGACCTTGATGGCAATTGGTGCACAGTCTGACCTTTCTTGGATGGGTCTTTAGTGTTATCTGGCTGCTGTAACAGCATCGCCCCGATTGAACTACCTCCTTTCAGATACAGTAATCTCTCAGCCATATCGAGCATGAAATTTGAATTCGCATCAAAGTTCTACGCACTTTGGCCCAGGAAAGCAGTGCTGGTCACTGCCAAGGTCGCGCTCTAATGTGCTAAAGTTATTGACAGTTTCTGAAATCCGATTAGTGTAGCGCCGATGTGCTGTGGTGTTATCGTATCTTACCTCTCACCCGAAGGACAACTACAGATGGCTGGCTTCTCGGAGAGGTTGGTTGCGACTAGATGCAAAGGACAAGTGGAATATCGAGTCGAGACAGCCTGTTCCAGTCGCGGACGTGGTCTTTGTTACAGTAAACAGTTTGTCGAACCTTCGCGTCCTAAACTGCGACAAATCGCTTGAATGCGCCCGATTTGTCCGATTTGTTCGACGGGGAAAATGGATTCCCTTCCTGTTCAACATTCCACACATGCTAACCACAACTTTTTGGTCGCAGGGGGATGGCATTGCATCAACTCTACCCATTCGATAATCTCTTTTACATCAACTTGGATTTGGTCAGTACATATCTGTTAAGCATCACTCGAAGAAGAAGGGTTTCCGTCTAACACTCCATCCTTTAATCAGAACCACAATCCCACATTCGAAAATAAAAAAATTGATTATTGAACGTGAACATTTTTTGTTTTTGCCCAGTTCTCTTCAGTCAAACTAAGTAACAGGCCTCTGAAATGGAATTGACCCAGAAGCCCTTCACCCTTCGAGCTTTGTCTACCAAAGCCAAGGTGTTTTCTCAAGCGACTGTTTGAGTAGAGCTTGCTTTGTCTTCTTAAGCGATTACATGAGAAGTGGAGCTTGCAAGGTAGCTACCGTCGCCCTCGACCACCAGCGTTTCCGTTCTCAATGCGAGGGAGGTCACTGAGGAAACACGGCCATCCTCACCACAGAGGTTTCTAGATAGCTAGCGCTCTGCCAGCATACGCTTGCAGAGATGTCTGATAAGATCCAGAAAAGTTGAATTTGGTCGACGGGATCCTCGCAAACTTAGTGTTGGCTTTCTGTGGAATGGAAGACGACGACAGCCGACAACGGACAATATCCTGCTCTCTCTCTCTCTACGGCTCTCTCCCAACGAAGGGATAACAGGCGGCAGGAGACTGAGGTCATGAGGATCTCGTGGCTATCTACATATTGAATAGATCCTCTTGAGAACACATAATGTTTGAAACGGAGATTACCCAGCGACAATTTCACCCTTCACCTTCCACAGTGAGGAAGTGACGTATTACTAGGCAATGCTGCTCAATCCGGCATTCATGCGAAAACTGGAGATAAATGCCACAAAGAGCGCCGATTGTACGCGATTCGTTTGCGCAACTAGCAGTCGCTTAAAACCTTTTTTCAAAGCGGGTTAGCGATATTAAAAACACCTTCCATGGCATTCCTCATTTCGAAAGTAAGCTTCTATGTAAGCTGATGTAGAGCCCAAGATCGCGGATTGAATTCATTTTGATGTGCTAAGCGTTCAGTTTAGCTTCAGAGTTGTCCACCTTGGCGTGATTGTTCTGTTGTAGCGTTGTTATTCGGCTTATTTGTGCAACCTCGCCAATCCGTGTCATTTGACCGCTGAGTTTCAACCAACATTAAGCACCGTCGTTCGGGCAGCAGGCACACTGTGTGGTCGTGCGTTTGGCCTCTCCTGCTGCGGCCCATCTTTGGATCCCGTTTACTTCTAGTCCGAAAAGGCATCCAGTCGGTCCATTGTGATCTCATTTTAGGCATCCGGCTTGCCTCCTAGTCTCCCTGTATTCTGTTATTTCTTATCAATATCAATATACAATATACTCTTGCTCTTTCTTATCAATATACATGAAATATGAATATTTATAAAGTATTTTTCATTTGAATTCAATGTTAATATTTTATTTCTTATCATTTTATTTTTATTTTATAATTTGGAATAACGGAGATTATAAATCGTAATTTTTTGATTAAGTGCACTGGGAAACGCTGAATGCTGCAAAAAGTCTGAGCAATGTACTGATTGCTGTTCGCCATGAAACTTAACGTTCTTGTGACAGCGGAAGATAACCTTAACCTAAATTTGAAGCCAAAATGCCTTCTTCAACTATTCCATTCCTTAAGCTAGAGCGTCACCCTCTACGACACTGAAGCTTTTTTCGCCGTGCCCGGGCGAGTATTTTGGAAGTAATCTTTTTGTCTTTATGTGGCTGCTTTACTGTAACGGCTAGATATGCGTTTAGACTTTAAGGCAGTTCTCTAAAACCATTCAAAAAGGGAGAGCGAGACCGAAATCCGAAAACACACACAATGCAGGATGCGGCACGTGTTTGCGTCCTGCCCTAGAAAGCTTGTTTGCACATTTGCAACCGTTTAGTCGTCGAAGCGCTGGACATATCACGATTGAGCTGGTTCCCACCCTCAAGTTCTGGAGGCCCTGCTGCACTCCAACTACTCAAAATCTGCCAGTGAACGGAAGACCTTCCAACAAACTCGATCTCCGAAAGAAGGAACCTGAAGTGGCTGGAAGGTGGCGATTCGGACTGAGCTGTCTCACGACGATGCACCTTTCCGTATTCAGCACGGACACGCACGTTGGGGTTGGTTTGACCTTCGCCTATACAGCGCACCCAATGGGGTATGTCGAAGTCACCATAGACACATTGTAGCGAACTGCATCTTCTCGCCGGCACTCGGCTAACATGCGCCGGCTCATTTCTACTCGTATGCCCGAAGTCCGGAACGTGACTTCACAGTCAGCGGGGAAGAGCTATACTCTGGGCATTTTCATAGCCGCGTCGCATTTGCTTAATTGCACTCCTTTCGTTTCATGTTGAAATTCTTCCGATGTTTTCCCAATAAGTTCTGGAGTTTGAATGCATTTGAACACCTCTCATACTGGAGGGCGCTATGCCAACAGTACGCTGCTTCTGAAGGCTAATCGGCCATTCTCATACGACTAAAAGAGAGCGCCCTTCAGCCGCGCGTCGCGCCAGGCTTCCAACATTAACAGTTTGAAGTTATCGGGCTCACGAACGCACAGAAGTCCGACACTGCCATTTCTAAATGTAATGGAAGAGCCTGTTGCGGTTATTATTCTCCTCTCAGGCTTGGCCTCTTCTTCAGGAATCCTGTTGGAGTAGCAATTTGTTTTCCTTTTTGATATCTCTGCTGTTCTTGTCCACCACACAACATTTCGTGGCAGTCTAACCAGGAGAGTACCCCAACGGTAGGTCTGAACGGAAGAAGTGTGTATGTGAACAGCAGCGTCTCTGCTTCAGAAATGGGAAAACACAAGCTGAAGATTGGGTGCGGTAGCCTCTCGCGGGCGCGGATCTGCTGGCCTAGGTTGCCGCGATCGGTGGCCTGGGGTAGAGTGAAGGTGTCATGGGAGAGAAGCCGAGGGTTCGAATCCGCCTGTTGTGCCTCCGTTTTGCATCCTTATAAAAGTGAAAAAGCTCAACAGCGATATTATTAGATTTCATTGCTCTATCGTAGAAAGTGCTGCTCGACCTTGTCCCACGATTCTCCCGAAAGCTGTACTGCCTGTACATGTCTTCAAGATTGAATCTGTGTTAAGTGCCGGTGTTACAAAGATCTCAAATATGTCGAAAAACCATTCTGTAGCTAAAACTTAAAAATATCAAGGAGCTTCAAAAAGTTATGGAAGCAGCTCAACTGTCAACTGTTGTTAGCTACATCACTCCAGCCAGTTGCTCGCAGTCATCCTTATTTTGAATACCATTTCCTCTTTAGAAGGCGCTACATCAACTCGACATTTTGACATGCCAGAAGCTCCTGTATTTGCGTCTCCACGTTCCTAAAATTCCGTGTATGACCTGTACAGCGGATTGCAACCAGTCACTCAGGACATTCGTGATTAGCGAGTCCGATTATGGTCCTTTTAGAAGCATGCAGAGGGGAGTCGCAATGAGCCTCCCTTCTTTGAGTTCGCCGCCCTGCGCCCTAGGCCTTCAATCTCCGGGAGGAAGCAATTCCGCAAATGCGAGAGGTTATCGAACCCAATCTTTAGTCGGCTGAAGCACGTCCTTGCAGGCCTCGGGTGGAGATGCTTGTGCTTTTGCAACACTGGAGCAGAGACGCATCTGTTCATATGCGGCTCCGACCTAGCGTTGGATAGTGTCCTGGTAAGGGCAAAAAGTTGTTTGTGGTAATCAGTTCCCGTTTGAGATGCGCCTTCGTGTTTAGACCGTTTGGGACTGAGAACTTCATTCGAGGCAGATAGAAGAGACATTGCCTAGTTCCTTCTTATAAGGACCTCTTATATAGGGCGGTGCTGAAGCGAAGCGAGTGCTCTAGCAGCTTGAGTGAGTCTGAACAATCAAAGGAAAAAGGCAGAGATGACGGAAAGTGCCACTGTGCATCCAAAACGACTGCCGAAGTTGCTCATATTCTCCATGTCCTCTCGTCAAGACCGGTGTCGATATTCACTGGGTACTTGCTGCCAGATGGACTACTATATTCTGTCTGAGAAGTCTCGACCACTTCGAAGTCTTCAGAAGTCCGACAATTGATCCCACCGGGATGCGCTGATGTTACAAGTTGAGGTTGGTAACCGAACAAAGAAATACGCAGTAGCGTAACACCAGACTCGAGTACACATAATATGTAATACACAGCGTTCTTACTCACTCTAAATCTGTCAGCCCTTTCTCGACTAGGAAATTCATTTTCACTCTCAAGGAAATTCTCATATCAATATGTAGTGGAGACAAATCCGATTAAAACGGGAGAGTTTCTTGAACGAAGCGCGTTTTGTAGGTTTCGCTGAACAAGAGTACATTCGCGATGTCAGCGCCATGACCAGAGTCGCTTTCGAGCACCATGAGCCTGGAATAGTTTAACTTTGGGAGCCCTTGCTAGAGCGCAATAAACAGTCAACTGTCCCTCTGCTTCCCTACCGCTTTGTGAGCTTTATATTTTTGGTTCCGAGCGTTTCACTTAGAGAGATATCACAGCAGAATGCCCACTCCAATTATAATTCCATGCAGCGCTAATTTTCGTTAATCTGCGCAGAAGTTCAGTGGGTGGCCGGGTCTGCAGGGAGTGCGACAACTCGTAAGATGGTCACTACATATTCTCTCCAACTCAGTTTCCTTCATAGGGCCTCTGATTGGGCCTATTCCACTTGCATGACGAGGAAATAATTTTCCAGTGAGTGATCGGCAGTGTTGGTCTTCCCGAGACCTTGCAAACTTTAATCGACGACCGGCGCATGTGCCGCACTGGCATTGACTTTACTCCAGGTCAAGGCAGCTTTCGTCTTTCAAAAGTAGGCTGAATTAAAATCGGAGCAGCACACAGAGCTAGAAACGGTACCCTCAACACGCTTATTTCCAGCTCAGTCCTGAATTGGCATCTCACTACCTCAGTTACCAATAGAATTAATGCGTCGTGTGCATACGAAGTGCAGCCCGACAAACATTGGTTTCCCTTTACTTCAAAGGTATTCGCCTTCAGTACTTTTGGAGTTAAAACTGCTTCGCCAGCAATATGGTGACGACGAGCAAGATTTCAAGCGCTGAGGCGGCAAAACGGGCGCCCTTGTGCAAGGCAACCAAGTCGTCTCCAATTGGAGCCGTGAACCGAATTTCTTAGCCTACTCGCCAAAAAGATCAGAGATATTCCGTTGCTTGAGATGTCACATAGGTTACATCTACCACAATCCACCTCGAATACTGACATCAATGACATTTTAATTGAAGCAATGAATTCAACAGAATTATAACGCGACATGCTCTCACCAGGAGACCCCACTGGCAACGCAGCTGTAGAAGTCGTCATATACGTCACCTCCATTTTCCATTGCCGTGTGCGGTGCTGACCCTACAGAACGACTTACTGCTCTCGTTACCCGAACATCATGAACTTGCTTCCAACTTATTCGTTTACAGTCACACTGCTGCAAGTGGAAAAGAGGGAAGCTAAATGCTGCACCGATTTAACTACCCTTCCGTACCTCCCATTAGTTTGGTTTCGAACGCGCAGTTTCGAAACGGTTCTTGGCTCGTGGAGGAGTGAGTCAGCTATTTCTTTAGGTTTCCAGTCTGCAATTACAAGTAGGGGCTAGGCACCCGTGTCTGCCTTACACTTTGTCATCTCCATTCAAGGACACTTTAAAGTGATAAACTCTGTGCCGTTCGTAATTCTTTGGAAGTTTTTTGTCCACCTTTCAGTGCTCGGTGCCACTCGCTTCCTTCATTCAAGCTTCGTCTTCGTATGTGTTATGCTTCCGTCTTTTTGAAGACAAGCAGTTTCCTTATTATTTTATGATCTGGTTCGCTTTCGTTCCATGGATGTTGCTTCTAGTGAGTGTACTCACCATTAGCCTGCGACGTGTGCAAGTTTAGCTTTGTCATCCGCAGTCTTCCGACTTCATAAATTTGTTATGCGATTTCGCCCTTGCTGGCTGTGTCGCCATGATTAATGACGGGCAAATAAACAGTTTTTCGAAGAAATTTAATCGAATATTGGCAATCTAAGGTTACGGTGAAGATAAAGGTAGATGCACTCGATAGCAAAAAAGTAAATTTTAGCAGCAAATTGGTACCTTAAACACAATCATGCAGTCCAATCAATGCCATCACTAATTCGTCTACTTCCTACTAGTTCAAAGGGGCATTGCGACCGACGTTCCTTCGAGGTTATTCAAAACAAAGGGAAATGACTTCGTTCAGCAGCTACAGCATTCTCTTACTCTACAGCTGTGCAAAAACTATGTGACACCATAATTTGTTAAGCGGGTCGAAATTGAGAAAGGCGTCCTTCACACAATGCAGTAAATACCGACATTTCATAAAATACTAATGGGAAATTGGGATTCTGATGCTCATTCAACATGATTTTCCTCACAACCGGCCGCAAGAACGACCCTTATCAATACCGCCTGCAAAGTGCTGAGTGTTCTCCTTCTACGGGATGTTGTAGGTGCAATTTGAACGCGTTTGCTTTACACAATGAGTTGCGCGTGCCAATTGATGGACAAGTCATTGTTTTATCCTACATGGAAGAGACTGATATCGGTCCACCGGAGGAATGAAATGCCTGCTTGGATTGGGTGAGACTCGAACCTAGTTTTTACTTGCACGCGACAGGTGGCGCCTTCTCCGGCTACGCGTCATGCAATTACAACCTGAAAGCTGCCAGTAGTAAACCTTCAATTTTCGGGAATGCCACCCATTAACAATTGTTGGATACACGCATAACTCAAGATTGATGAGGTTTTGTGTCACTATTTCAGTAGGTATAAGTAAAAGATAAAGGACGGCGTTACTCATTCTTTTCGGATGTGCCACGCGTTCTATTTCTACGGGATGTCGAGGAGGCGATTTGAATGCGCACTGGGCTATACCAGGCTGTCCAATAATTTCTGTCCGAAAATTTTCAAAATTCTATAATTTTCCTTAGAAGTGTTATAATATCAGGCAAGTGTAAAAACCTTCTAGAAGATTCTCCAGAGTTCCACGCCAGGGGTATATAAGGCGTAGTCCCCGCGTCTAGCTACCAGTACGAGCTAAAATGGACCAAGGTCGAATTCGTACGTTCATGTACTACGAGTGGCTGCTGGGCAACGACACAGGCTCCGCGGTCGCCAACATCTGCAGAGCGTGCAAGGAGGATGCAGTGTCCCAACGCACAGTCAGGCGCTGGCTCAATCGTTTCGAGAGCGGCGACACGAGCCTCGAGGACAGGGGGCACAGCGGGAGGCCTTCTGGTGGGACGCCAAGGGCATGCTGTATTTCGAGCTGCTCCCGCAAGGCAGGACGGTCACCGCCTCCATCTACACCGATCAGCTCGAGAAACTAGCCGCCGCCATCCGAGAAAAGCGTCCCCGACGGGCCTCGGTCCACCTGCTGCACGACTACGCGCGCCCCCACGTGGCGAAGGAGACCCAGCAGAAGTTGGCGACGCTCGGCTGGGAGACGGTTGCCCATCCGCCGTATTCCCCGGACCTCGCCCCCTCCGACTACCACTTGTTCCGCCCGCTGAAGCACCATTTGGCCGGAGGAAAATTCACCAACTACGACAACCTCAAATCCGACAGCGCGGACTTCTTCGAGTCGCAGCCCCCGGAGTTCTGGGCGAAGGGCATCGGCGACCTGCCCAATCGATGGGCCACTGTTGTGGATAACTGTGGTGATTATATTGTTGAACAGACTTGCTTTTCAAGAAAGTTGAAAAAAAATTAAAAATGGTGAAATTTTCGGACAAGAATTATTGGACAGCCTGGTAAAATGACTTGCTGTGGCTGGCCACCCGATACCGTCATTGTATGGCAAAGTGGTCACGTCTGCGCTTATCCTTCTCAGACGAGTCTGGCACCAAATCAGCGCCGACCCCGGACGGATGGAAGGTTTGTTGGCTTGTGCGAGAAATTCGAATCAGGAACCTGGTATCGGGTGCACGCGACAGTCAACCAACTGCGCTACACGCGCCCAATAGTAGGTAGGTGGATTAGTCGTACTGCTTGTTCCATACATTCTGGTCATGAAATTTAGTTCAGTGAGGAGCTAGTGCTATAGAGTGCTGGAGAGCACTTTTCGTGCACCCGCAAGTCTGGAAGTTTGGGCAGCGCGGGGCAACGGTTGCTCCCATGGGAGCCGCAATTGAAAAGTAAAGATAACCTTTACATCCGCGTCTTATCCCATAGTCACGGAATTTTGGTGCGCAACTCCACTCGTACTAGCTAATCGTACAGAGGAGGTGGTGTGCGTATTCAGAGTTTTGATGGGAGAGTTTGAAGCGCGTGCTAGTGCAGAAGGAGAAGGCAAGGTTGCGGCATGCACCTCGAATGAAGGTTTTGGCTTAACAAGATGTGAATCATTGACCTTCATCGGGTGACCACCGCAAGTCACCGCATAGGCCAAATACACATTAAAATTGCCTCCGCGATATCAGGGAAAAATAGAACACGTGGCCCACAAAGAGATTGACTAAGACCGTTCTTTGTCCCTTATCATTATAATTTCCCTACTAGGGGAACTGAATACAGTGGTGTGCAACGATTTGCGTTCGAACTGCTTTGGAAAGCTCTGAAAAGTGCATCTCAGAAGGGCGGAGTTTCAGAGGTGAACCTTGCCACCTACCGCCATTCAGCGTTCATTTTTTGCCTGCCGAATGGTTTGGCCACTACTCGTCATTAAAAATCTCTGAAGCCTTTGATAATCTTTCAACGCTTGGTGCTAATGACTCGTAGTTCCAGAAATGAGGATTTTACCTATATGCTTATTCCTTTTCGAAATCAGAGAGCACTATTCACAGGTTAGGTCTCATATTTCAAGTTTTGCATTTACCAGAAATATAATATATATTGCTTTTTTATATCAAAAGGTGCTCAATATTATCAATTGTAGCTGATTGCAAACGACGTTGTGAGCGACTATGCGCAGGTGAAAGAGCTCCTCTCCCAGTACTATAGGCGACAAGCGCGAAAGAGTGGAAGTGACTACGTGAGTTGAATCAATGAGATTTTTTTCAATTTTGCGAGCTCGAGTCAACTGGCCGATTGTTGTGTCTGCCCAATAATTCCACACGTCCTCTTCATAGAGGTGCTGGCATTCTGAGTCGGTCGCTGTTTCGCTTCGTGCTGGAAAGAAGAAAAGCGTCTCGATCCGCTAACGTTCTTTCGCTTATGTGTCAATGGGATATTTCGTTATTAAATTCGAGTAAAAACTAGAGCATTGCGCTGCGAGCTTCAGAAGGAATCGCTACGTATAGCGGAGACTAAATGGATATAAAGAACTGTAAAGGCAAGGATTGGTCTACCGACACTGTTCGCGCTTTTATTCAGTGGTCATTCCTGATTCTTCAAAACACTAGTAAAAAGTGAAAAACACTCAGTGAAGCAGAGAAAGTTCGCAGTTCAATTGTGCTGGCTCTTAAACACCTCACCCACGCCATCCTCGATTTTTTCGCTTTGTGGCAAGTGATACACAACTTCCGCAGGCGAAACACCAAACGGTTGAGGCATTTTGTAATCCTAGAAGACCGAACCGGGGCGCGATGACCAGGTGGCACAATGCATTAGGTAGTTGCATATGAAATGGCCGATTTTGACTGAAAACTTTGACAGTCCGGAACTTTGCTTGGAAACAACCATATTAATTGAAACAAGCACCAACTAGTGCACTATTCCCAACGCGACAATAGCTTAGGCATTCCATTTTTGTAAAAATCAGAATTACGGGAATTAGTAAAACATAAGAAGTCACTTTCGACATGATCTTGGTTGCTGAATTATTTATCCTTCACATGGCGACCTAAATCCTTGAAAATGATATTCGGTAGGGGATCTGATGAATTTTCCTGAAGTGGCAGAGTTCCCATTTCATTCACTTTTTGGACAGCAAATTTGGAAGATGTGCGGACGCGCGTTGCCATGCAGTTGGATTGGGTCTTTTCGATTGACTGAAGCCGGCTGTTTTTCAGACAACTCCTGATGCATCGGTTCAAATTTGGCACAGTACTTCTCCGCTGTGATAGTCTCTCCAGTCTTCTAGTAATTGTAATGGACTATGTCAGCCATTGTCCACCATACGGTCAACATGGTCTTCTATGGATGGAGACTTGGTTTCGCCATCTCCTTGGGACTCTCATTCTTCTCCACCCATTGTGCAGTGCGACGGCGATTGTCACAAGGGATCCATTTTCGTCGCATGTCACGATCCTGTCCAAAAAAGGCCCCTAGGTTGCGCAGCCTTAACGAAACACAGGCGTCGTGGCGCATCAGCATCTGCCCGGCGGTCAGTTGCGGGATCCATTTATCCAATTTCTCTACTTTTCGGATCGCAGTCAAGTGGCGACTTATTGTGATGCCGTCAACGCCGAAGTGCTGTGCAATGCAAGCTCTCTCACAGTTTGACGCGGAGCCGCTCCCACCATGGCTTTGAGTGCGTCGTCGATAGGGAGTACCTCGGTTTTCATCTTCGAGACTTTCACCTCCAGATCGAAATCTTTCGGAACAGTGGCGAATTGTGCGCCCCTTAGCAATCGTCCGCAACTGCAGCGTAGATGTTACGAGCTGCGACCGCGGCGTTGTGTGATGAATGGAAAAGTTTTCCATTCATATAAGTAGAGCACCGAATATCACGTTGATTCATACTGTAAAAACGACATTAGAAAATGGGGAAGATGCAATTATATCACGAAGGCTATAAAAGGCAAGAAAGCGGAGACACGACGCTTTCGGAAACAATATACTGGGGGAAATGTGAACATTCGTAGTCCCGAAAAATCGACCAGAAATTGAGGTAGCAAAACCGGCCATTTTAAATGTAGCGGCGTAATGCTTACCAAAGAAGGGTCTTGTGCATATGTCTGAATGGGGAAAATGGATAGTACCGCGAGGATCTACTCCCTTCATATAGTAGAAAAACATGTTTCGTTTTTGCTGAGTCTTTGAACCCAAAGAGCTACGGGCCCTTGAAATTGGAGCTACAGTATTGCGCCGTCAGCGCATATGTACGTGCGCGCTGACGTATGGGACGTGGGGAAAGGCTCAGCGTCAAGCGAACCGGTAGCCCAACAGAGTGCTACGCTGCTTCACAGGTGCTAGGCCTGATGTTCGACTCCCGTGCTATTCTCTATCTTTGCATGTTTTCATGACCGCTGCCTCCTTTACCAATTTACTTCCTATACGTCTTCCACACATTTGTTTGACTCTAAATTGACAAATAAGGATCAGATTCATTTTTCGTATTATGCTGGAGTACGGTAAATTACAGTAAGTATGTAGGATGACTAATGGTAAGGTCATGGCCGCCGTTTTTCCCAATTCTTGTATAGGGAGAACGCGCACGTATGCGCTCACGGAGCAATCCTGTACCGAGCTTCGAGGGTTCGTAGCTCTTTAGGTTCAGGGACTCAGCAAAAACGCAGCACGTTCTTCTACTATATGAAAGGTGGAGATTCTGGCTGTACTATTCATTTCGTCCGCTCAGACATACACCCGTGACCTTTTCCTGTTAATCAAATAAATTGGCATCTGGCCGAGTGGGCGGATCATGAAGTGGTTTCCGGTTGCATCTGCCCAGCGAGAAGCATTGAGTAGTCCTCGAGGAGTCAGAATACATCGGAAACATTCAAACCTTTACAGAACCTTTGGCGACCTTTACAGAAACCCACGAGAGGGTATGCGACGGAGAGGACTGACAGGGCTGCGGTGGGACTCGACATAACGAGATCCCTGACCAATGAATGGTTCGGTGCATATCTATTTGAGCAGAGATCGCTTTGTAGTGGCTTTCCGTTTGTGTCGGTGATTAGCACTTACAAGAATGCCAATGTTCCCACCAGGAATGAACAGACATACTTAAAAGGATCACAGTCTTCCAGAACGGTTTGCCCAGATTCATCTTCAAGGACGTAGCAATATGCCCGGCCCATACAACATCTCGTGTTCAAAGCGATATGGTGCCTTGCTCAGCACTTGCAGTCAAAGAAGAACATTATAATTAATAACGCTTTCACAGTGCTGACTGTGACAAATGTCTCGATTTTTCCGAAAGACACTATAAAACACGGTGAACATGGATGAACACTGTGCTGAAGAACACCTATAAACCGCAGAATGAATACCGCTTTGCCTTCCAAGCTTCCCGCTTTGCCTTTTCGTTGCAGTGAGATCGAAGAAACCTACTTTCCCTCATAAATCGCTTATACTGTGAAGCTTAGAACGACTGTATACAATCCTTATATCCGGCTTAGAAGATGAAGGCCACTCTCGTTGGAATCAACAGCGAGGCTTCATGGCGAACGAGCTCTGCCGATGTGGAAAATTCCAAGACCTCTCGTCTTGAAACATTGGCATTCTCGTACTATCTTTCCGTGTGCTCTTCTGCCAACAGGCTGTTAGGTGGGATATGTATTACTGGCCTTCCGTTTCAACCTCTTCGTTCTCTTTGGAGGCCTCAAAGCGGCTCCCAGCAATTCATTCTGTGTTCCATCATTGGCTGCAACGATTGCGCCACCACCCTGACGAGATGAGTCGAAAACCAGTGCGGAGTGGGACTCGCTGCACAATACTAATAACGTCGAAATATCGAGGACTGTGTGACCCAGCCCCGGTCATTTTCATAGCTCTCGCCATCAGAGCGCTGCACATGGGAAAAAGTAATTTGTTGTGGATGAACCCTCGCTTCGGTTGTTCATTTCTGGATTTTTGCTAGAAATCCAAAATGCTTCGAGCGCTTTTCTAGACAAAACCTCAATCTCGAACGCCAGCACCTTGCACTCGACACCACAATCATTGCCGCCATGCATTTGCGCTCTTTGCTTGCCTAGAGGTATTTCTTTGATGCGAACTCCTAGTAGCCTACAGCTTCTTCAATATAAGTGCTACTACATGCCTTACTCTTGTATATTGTTCCAATTGCATGTGTAAAAGCAGGTTCTATGACAGATGTATACAGAGAATTGCATGGTTTACCCCAATACTAGAGCAGGGGAATGTGCAAAAGGTGGCACAATATACGAGAATAAGTGTAAGGTACGTAGTAACATTTATACTGGGGAGACTGGGAGACCACTAGGATTTATCAACAAAGATCACCTAGTTGGCTAACGACGCTGTGACGTCTTAACGCCCCTGGCCAAGCAGAGAGTGGCAATGCATGGCGGCAACGGCTAAGATGTAGAGTGTAAGGTGCTGGCGTACGAGACGGAGATTTCGTTTAGAAAGCGCTTCGAATCTCTAGCAAAAATCCAGCAGTGATCAACAACTGATTCCATAACAAATGGTCTTCTCCGGATTGCATCGCCCTGCGAGCCATCGAATGACCAGAGGGGTGGGAGACACACTGTCCTCGATATGGTGCCAATATGAAGACTGTGCAGGAACTCCTATTCGCTACTGCTTATCGACCGATTTGGGGTGGTAACGGATTCACTGCGCACCAACGGTGGATTGAGATTGAGTTGGCTGGAGCCGCTTTTAGGCCTCTGAAGACGACGACAAGGTCGAATCGTCAGGCCAATAATGATTATTCCACCTAAACACCTCCTTGGCAGAAGAACACACAGAGATATGGAAAGCATTCTTGCAATATTCTGTGCATGTGCGGGGGAGAGACCACAGTTGTAATAGAAATCCTAACCGCCATTTTATACTTGGAACAGTAGTTCAAACTTAGAAAACGCCACTTCTACTCAACAGGATCCCGAAAGCGTCCGCAGCGAAGCAATTCGCAAATGGAGAAATGACGGGACGGAAGCCAGCATCAACAGACACATTTGGGCAGAGGTGTTTGAGAACGACATCATTCTCACTTTGCCGCAAGCGGAAGCTCTCCTCAAAGAAACAGGTAGCCTCTTCATGAAGTATTCCATCCTGAATTTCTGAATTGTGAATTATAGCTGGCATTCGTACCAAGAGGCAGGCTCATCCGTCGCCGAATTCGTTTTGGCCGAGCCTCACCATATCGTACGAATTTGCTCAACAAGAAGGTTAGCCAGCTTGCTTACCGAGGTCCCTGAATTTACTCTTTGGTCCTTGATCGTGAAAGAAGCTCTTTAGTGGCGTAATGTAAGTTATCGGATGGTATGTAGCTTGGGAAGATGAGGCACCTTATCTTGTCTGCACCACGAATTGATTCAAAGTTGGAACCCGCTCAGGCCAATCAAGGCATTCGCGGGCTCGGTGAATTGCTAGCACCTCTATCCGGGAAGAAAGTAACAACAACTTATCTATAAGGGGACAGCAAAAGTAGAGGTCATGGACCATTCAAGGCAGGGATGTCAAGTGATCACGGCACTTTGAGATGAGGTGTACTATACATCACTGGATGCGACTTTCGAACGCTGACTCCAAATATGCGCATCCGGGAGCGGAGTTCTGACCCACTTTCAGCTTGCCTTCCGGACCCTCCGTCAGCGCGCAGTGTTCAGCAATCACAAGAAGGTTCTCAAGTAGGCTGGAACACATCCATTGGAGGATAGTAGAGGTGTAGTGGATAGAAGGGCGGCATAGTTCGTGGTGCGACGCTCCTGTAGTGCGACATCCTTGCACTTCCTAAAAAAGGTCCGCCACAATCAAGCAAAGCACGCTAAGTAAAATCACAACGAAAAAGGCCGCCAGAAAGGAAACCTGGAGCCAGATTCATGAGCCGCTTACCGGCCGGTAACCATATATCGGTTGCCGTGTCTGCTTGTCTTTTTGCTTAATATCTCTGCATCTCTCTGTATCAGAACTATGCAGGCCGGTATGGTGAATCCGCAGTAAGACGATACCAGCGGTATCGTTCGTGAATCTGGCTCCTGATACTACAAATTGTGCTTTCACTACTCCAGAGGTGGAAAGTTTTTTCACCTAGAGGTCAATATTTTTGCTTATTTTTGCCCGGTCGTACTAAGAGAGAGCTGCGAAAGCACTCCATAGGTGGATGAAACGCCTCTGAAGAAGACGGGAGCGTCGAAATATTAGGCCTGGCAAATAAAGATCCACCGTAACAACCTCTAGCGGCACAAGCAAAAATATTGGCAACTATTCTCTACAATGCCGAGGTTTTATGACGAGAGAAGCTGGAGACTTTTTTCGCCTGATTATGGCCTGGAAAATTAATTAAGGTGCTGATTACTCACGTAATGCCTCCTTTTAAACCTCATTTTATGACCAACATCTTAAATAACATGAACCCTACTATATATAAAGGAGCAGTGTGTGTGTGTGTGTGCGTGCGTGTTTCCGTCCGTCACAACTGGAGTGGGGGGTTGCCTCGTGGTTCAGTAGACGTGCTGAACACGTCGGTAACCGTGCATGGCGAGCCGTAGACGTGCCGAACACGTCGGCAACCGTGCATGGCGAGCTGTAGACGTGCCGAACACGTCGGCAAGGGTTTTTTAGGCATTTATTTGATCATCGACGGAAGACCTTCACAGCAGCGGGCAATTGATATCGATCGATACTATCGATTTTTTGGAGGATGACGTTCAAGCGGCACGAAACTTCAACCCTGGGGGTAATAGAGGTCGCTGAACACGAATCCGAAGTCGACCAATCGATATCGATCGATATTAGCGATTTTTTGAGGATGACGTTCAAGCGGCTCCAATCTTCAGCCCTTGGTAATCAAGGTCGCTGAACACGAATCCGAAGTTCGTTTTTGAAATGTCGTTTGCCATCAATCGATATTTGGCAAATTAGCGTTTTTGTGGATGTCGTCCATTTTTTCGCTTTTCTTCTAACTTGCCCTAATCGACGTAGTTAAGATGTTCTTCTTGAGCCTCTCGGCCCTCGGCGGCACAGACGTCAAATAGCCGTCTGTGCGGCCGAGGGCCGAGAGGCCGCACGGACGGCTATTTGACGGCTGGTAAATAAATAAAATGGAAGAAATTTGGGTGAAATCGACTAGTATGGCCCACCGCTCCCAATGTGCCTCGAATAACAACCCCTTTAGGTGAAAATTTTTGAGGGGGAGATGAATAGAAGTATAGTCCTCATACTTGAGAGAGGGCAACTGCTGCCTTCAGTAGAGTAGAGTGTAGGATTGGCTGGTTCACCTAGACAAGATTGTAAAGGGTAAAGGACGGCGTTATTCAATCCTCTTTGGGATGCGCCACGCATTCTACTTCTACAGGATGTCGTGGAGGCGTGTTGAATGCGTATTTGGCCATACTTGCTGTGGCCAGCCGATGTATAAGTCAGTGCTTTATCCTTCCCAAACAAGTCTGGTACCAATTCACCGACCCCGGAGGGATGGAAGGCTTGGTTGGCCTGGGCGGGAAATCCGCACCAGGAACCTGGTATCGTGTGCAGGCGGCAGCCGGCGCCTCCTCCGACTGCGCTCCACGCGCCCAAGATTGTAAATTCACACGAATTGTCGAGCAAGACAAAGTTGCAAAGCTCGCCTTCTCCTTCGACAGCTTCACTTTATTGGAGCGAAAAGAGGTGCTCATCGTCACCTTTCTTCATCGATTATGTGGGGTCCTTCTTCCTGATTCCAAGCTGGTACCTCTTTTATCGACTACCTCATCGCTTCTACTGCGTGGTAGGGACATAGCCATGGGTGCTGAGTTCATAGCCATTGATTTCGCTCAAACTTCGTCCAGAGAGGTTATTTGAGGTGCTGATCATTATTGTGAGGTTAGCTTTTAAATTTTCGATGGATTACGGTTGGTTACGGTAAGTACGGGTGAGTAACGGTCACTTAGTTATGCTCAACATCACCTAGTGTAGCCTACCGTAATCAACCGAACATTTTAAAAACCGCATTACATGATCCTTAAATAACCTTTCTGGGGTATGGTTAATTTTTAATTTTTTAATTTTAATTTTAATTTTAATTTTCCACGTCTGAATTCGTGAAAGCCATTCTACGCACTGCATCTCTACTGCCCCGTAGCAGACGCTGTCTCCAGCCTACTTGAGCTCGCCTTCCTGTGGTTGGTGAATTCCGCGCGCAGAAAAATGACCCAAAATGAGAGAGGGAGGATGGTCCAGAACTCCGCTCCCAGATGCTCTTAGTAGAACCCACATCTGGCATCAGCTTTCAATCCAGCGATGTACTTTCCACCTCAAAGTGCATGGTAATCTGGTATCCCACCCTGGTAAGTTCCACCGACATGTCCCTAGATGTACAAGTATGCATGGGCTTCCCACAGAGCAATAGAGTGACGCCGCCCTCTACCTACCCTTTTACTCGACACGAGCGTACTCAGTTTTTTTAGGAAGCTTCCAAAACATCATCCGCTCAGCGCTACGGCACATTGAGCAGAACACGTGCATCAGATTCAAGGAAAATGGCGGTGGCAGGTTCGTCTCGCTGCTTTCATCTATGCTCACACGCACTTCACTTTCCTCTTACGAGCATATGACTGCTTTGGAAAAGGAGACCCACGTAACAGAAACGTCTTCTTAACAAGCGTTCACACCATGAGAGCAAACAAACGTCAGAAGAGGGTTCTGGTACAGCAACTGCTTAGTCCATCGATGGTTTGAGTATTGAGTGCAAAATTACAAGGGTTTTTCCTGTGAAAATACGTGGTAAGGTACCAGACGCCTCTACATGAACACAAGGACGACTGAAAGCCATCGAAAAGCCACAACCGTGAAAAGTCTCACAGAGTTCCAAAGACAACATAGATAATACTGAGCGTATTAAACCCGACGCGTCAACATGGGTCAAGGCACTGCTGCAAGTGCATGCGTTTGGCAGAGTTATATCGCAAATGTTAGACCGTTGCCAGGAAGCTGCCCGCATCAAGTGTGTTCTATACATGCAGCTGAAAATGAAAAACCCAACGAAAAAGGGGAGGATGAAACTCCAACCAAGGAAGAGTTTGATCCTGTTAGCCTTCTTTCCCCAATCAAAGGGACGACATTGAGCGGCTTTCACGTGTCCACTACCGTGTTGAATCCAACTTCAAGCAAGGCTCATCCGCGTCAAAATGAACGCGAGGAGTGGTGACCTTGAAATGCCAGTTTGGCATATGTTATACTTGGTCGCCCTGTCGGCGACAGCGCTGAGCAGGTGCTACGCAGTGAGTAGCAACCCGCACAACACCGTCACCACAGGGGGTGTTATACTCCCTCGTCGCCGGCGTTCTCGCTGTCCATCTGACGGCGTAGGGCGCACGTCGGCAGCGCTCTCTTGCACGTCATGCAGGGGCTCCGGCGATGTCGACGGCAGGTCGCCGCGTCGCCGACAGGGCGACGAAGTACAATATATGAAAAATATAAAAAATATGCGTATATATGCCTCAGATCTCGAAGAAAATAAATAGATATGTTATAATAGATAGAATAGAATAAAATAAATAGAAAATAAATAAAGTAATATATGCCTCAGATCTCGAAGAAACAGCAGGCAGAGGAACAAAATGAGTCAATCTATTGGCTAGCGCGCAGCTGGCGAGAACATAGCGACTGTTGCAAGGACGAGAAAAAGTGTTGCAGGGATGGCTTGAGGTACTTCCGTGGAAGTGGGTGCTGGTCCAATGTCGGCCGAACAGGAGGACGCCAACTGATTTCCATCGGTTACGGGTGCGATTCGGTTAGTGGAAGCTTTACGTCTTTTAGGATGTTGTGGTGCACCTATTTGTTTCCTTTTCCTCCATCTTTTTCAAAGCGGCATGGCCAGAGTGGACAGTACCAGTAAGAGATTAGGTGATCAGCCACCATTCTTCGCTACTACACTTCTGTAAGTGCCGACAGCAGCGACATTCTTTGTGATACCGACGCGACCCAGTAATGGATAACGAATTCGTCCGTAATGAATACGTACTTTGGCTATTTTGCATTCTCTCTTTATCTGAATGATCTTTCTATAGTAGGGGAGCTAGAGTCTTTAAACATACTATTAACTAATCAAACTGAGCAGATTGAAGGTTAGTCATCGCCGACCGCATCCCGTCATAGATGTGGTTATTGTCGCGAAGCTTCCTGCACAGCGTAAGGAGCTGATGTTGAACAGCGTAGAAGGGCGATAACGTACCAGTTCGCCTGCTCCGCTTTGAATGGCTTTCGCATAGTTTTGAGCCATTTGACGCTTTCTGCTTTCTTGTGATCTCTTACTTAGATTCTACTTCCCACTTGCACTCTAGGCCGACCCACGATGCAGCCTCGTGCACGAAAACGTGCCACCGCAAACGTGAGACGAGACCGCTAGTGTTCATGGAATCCTGCGAGACATCTGTTTTAGGTTAGGTCACTTTTTCATAGAAGTGACAACTGTCCGGGAAGGAGATTTATGGCCTCGAGTAAATTAGGTGAGAGGAAGAAATATGACTTCGCTCGGAGGGTAGTAAATCGTTTCACGAATCGAACTTTGAAGTAAGGAAGAGGCTAGCACCATCGCGCCTATTCAAACCTGCTTATTGAGTTCTTGTCGTTCTATTGAAACAGTATGTACTGAACTGTCGCTTGCGACCTAACTTGGCTTCGATTTAATATCCTCTTACCATTAGGGCCTCCCCTAAATGCTGTTTGCAGAACTATGCCGTTTAAAACTGTAAATGTGGAGCAAATGGCACACGGAACGCCAATAGTTGACAGCTTGCAGGACAAAACTGGGCAGCATTGACCAAACTGCACTTCCACCCCTGCACTTCCACCACCCCCCCCCCCTGAGGGCCTTTCACGGCAGTCTTCAGATGGTGACATCAAAGCGCTTCATGAACAGATATTCGATTTTTTGCGAAGCACATTCGCAGCGCAAGTATATTTCCTACACACTGCTCTTGCTTCTTTGATTTCTTACAATACTCTTACAATACTCTTACAATACTTTGCATGAGGTGTGCATCCCAACAGGACAAGTATATTTTCTTTCATTCTCGGGGCTAAGGCAAGAGGAAACCTTAAGCTCCCTTTTTATGAACAATAACGAGCTCGTCCACGATTCACCTTCGATCCGCTGACAGCTGGAATGACTTCGGCTGTTCGGTAAGCAACTATCAGAACGCAAAAGGAACGCTGACAGCGAAATGATGAAATTCGATTTGACAGGCAGGCACGGTCGAGATCACTTCGACATGGAGTGCGAGCCAATGAACGATGCCCCAACACTAGAAAAGCGCTGCGCATTCACCAGTGCGCTGGTAGCCGAGGTTTCCGAGTCGCGTTTATTTGTGCTCAAAGGGGTCCGACGAATGTGAGGCTACAAAATAAAGCCTCGCCTTAGACCAAACGAATTCGGACTGCATTTGCTCTCGTTGCCGATAGGGACTGCGAGACCTCACCTCAGGGAGGCAGAAACACCCAGGGGCCTTATATGAAGCCGCTTTTTGCTTTGAAAAGCTCTTGCTCGTCGAGATGCCCAGTAGAGATCCTAGCGCGACGAACGAGTTACGCTTAAGCACATTGCAAAATATTAAGTTGTGCGATTTTTTTTAGACAAATGTCGGAACGAGATATTTCGTCAACAACTTTTTTATTAACCGATATCGTTCAAAGAGATGGGCGCAGTCGGAGAAAGTGCCGACTGTCGTGTACACCCGATACGAGAGTCTTAGTTCGAACTTTTCGCCCAGGAACCAAACCTTTCTTCCCTCTAGGCTCAGTGAATTGCTTCGAGACTTGTTTGGGAAGGATAAACCGCGGACGTGTTGATCGGCCGGCCACCGCACGTCATTGTAAAGGCCAAATACCCATTCAAATCGCCTCATAACATCCCGTAAAAGTGCAATGCGTGGCGCATCCCAAGAAAGGTTGAGTGGCCCTTTTATTCTTTATCATTCTTTTGGGATGGCTATGAAATATTTTGTGGTGACACCTCGTTTGTCTCCTCATGTCTTAGAAAGGTAATCGTTTGCAGGACGCCTTCCTATATAGCAACTCAAACGAAGCAACTTTTCAAATATTAAGCGACTTAACGACTGCCGACGAAGAACATGTTGTAATCGTAGGTGCGTCTGCCCGTCTGCCCTGTACACGAACTAGCTAATTGTCATGACTTTTATTGTCACGCAAAACGTTACTCAACCTACATGAGGTAGTAGTATGCTCGATTTAGTTTTGTCCAACTCTAAAGATTTCATTGAGAACTTGAATGTTTGTTCGCCGGTTGGAGTGAGTGATCCCTAAATTTAAATTTTTAAATTTGATATGCCGTGTGAAGCGCTTATTCCTAGCAGTTTATCGCAGGATGTATTCTCAGTGTAAATTCGAAGTTGTCTGTGCAGAGTTAGGTCAGGTTAGATGGAGAGAGCTCTTCGACTCCACACCTACATATGTAGCGCCAACGCGAATATGAACTTTTCGTTTCTATTCTTCAAGCATCCAGTCATTGAGTCTAGAAATCTATCCAGATCTTACACGTTTCTCAAGAGTAAGATTAAGGATAAGAGCTTCGTCTGTTGTTTTGTAGAGGGGCGTCAGCTACAATTTGTCATCAAGGAGACACTACGTATAGGGGACCCGAAACAGTAATACTCAACACCTGCCCGCTCAAGGCTAGTTGGCAGAGATACGTGGTGCTCAATCTCGCCATTCTATTTTCTCGAAAAAATTTAGACAACCTAACACTATTCCTGAGCATTTACATACATATGTACATATGAGAGGATTGCTTTCTGGAATGACCACCTCTGTATCGCTGTTCCTGGTACTTCTCTGAAAATCCGCAGCACTTCAATCAATGGGGAACGAAAAGATGTATTGTTTTTCTACATTCGAATTTTTATAAGCAAAGGAGATCGCTGCTGAATGCTCACGAGCACAGGCATTCTGTCGAGGTTGCAGCTCGGTACAAGGTTGTTGCATGCTTCAGCTGGGCATCGTTGCGCACGAGACGCTGCATGCGCTGGGACTGTGGCACGAACAATCGCGAGACGACCGGAATCAATTCATTCGCATTCAACCTGCGAGGATCATCAGGGTTGGTTTTCGGATTTTTCTCAAAGTTCTTCTGGAAAAGCTACGCTTTACCTCATGTATGTATTATGCGCAACTGCCTAGGAGCTCAGTGACAGGTATTCTGCTCTGGGGCGCCGTTTTGAGCTACCGCCGTTCACGTATAGGGTTGTCGAGAGTTGAAGTTATTCGTAAAAAAAAGCAGTTCGTCCGAACTATTGAGATGGAGAACAAAGCAACTGGCCTAGGTCTCCGGCGTCGCGAATAGGTTGCAACGCTACAATTATGTGCAAGACTTTTTAGAATTCGAATAGGCTTTCACTTCTGATTATAGACGACATAAATGGTAAGCGTTGTCATCTAGCGTGCTGCAGAGATAGCAGAAGCATCAGACAACAATAGATAGCGAAGCAAACACCGCTCCATTTTCCTCTTCTTTTTCAGTGCTTTCAGCTTGGCCGCATGGTGCCTCTTTTTGGTGCATTGGCACCACTTTTCGTATTCCACCGACTGATCAGACTGGACAACAGCCTTTAAAATCCACACGCAACGCTGTGAGCCAGCACTGTTTCGTGCGCACTGGCCGTTTTCCTGACACACCGAACTCAAGGCCTGTCGCGCGGACACTGCTTCACTGCCCCGCGGCTTACCTGGGCCAGTTATCGACTATCTTTTCGCCAAAACATGGCGACATAAGGACTTCTTTCATCGAATCCACGGAAGGCCGAGCATGAGCACGCCAACTGCCTGCGAACATAGATGACTAATGGTTTTTTGGTTTCTTCTCTAGAGGTTTTGCATTCACATCACTTGCTCACAGCCAGTTCGCATGTGCACCTCGCGCCGTCCAGGTTTCGCCACGCCTAATTTAGAGCATGCAGTATAAACACCTCACCTCCATCCTTCTTCCACGTTTCGTCTACAGGCGTGACAGCGACTTTTATTCGCCACCAGTTAATTCAGTTGTACCGCGTCGTTCGACCTGCTTCAATCTTGGAAGGTCGACCTTCAGAGTTCAGGCCAGCTATCGGTGGTGTGTGGTGTCGGTCTCATCTTCATTCGCGCCTGAGACGAGCCACTGCTTTCAATTCCTCGCAAAAATAAAGTCGATCTGTCTCCTGGTATTCCCACTACAGCATGAGATAAAGTGGAGAATCACACTTGCGGAACGCTACGTTCACCATAGTGAGCTTGTGCTATTGCGCACTGAAGAATACATTCAGATCAGGGATGGGCGAAAATTTTAAAAATTTTCCCAGAAAACAAAAAACAAAAAATCGCTTGGGAAAACAAAAAAAACGAAAACAGAAAACAGAAAAGGCAAAAACGCCAGAAAACAGAAAATTTCGAAATTATCAGACGACCTAATTATTCTATCCAAAGATCCATTTTCCAGTAGCAAATGCATTAGTATGACTGGAAATGTGGTCGTTTAACTTATAGGCGTTTACAAAAATTTCTAGTACACTCACAAATCAATATAATCAGCAAATTGTAAACATTGACTCAAAGATCCTAGGATTCTCAACATTTGAGGTATGTAGCATTGCTCACCAGCTCCATTTCACAGCTAACGCCCTAACGATTACATCAATAATCGCAATGCTACGAGTGCTTCTGTGAGAAATAAATTCTTTGGCTCTTCCAGGTTAGGGCTAGAGAGGAGACGTACAAAAAAGACTGGCTTATAAAGGATGAATTTTACCTATCACATTAGTATCTAACAATAAGTCTAGGCGCTTAACGCTCAATATACATACCAGAATGAAAGTGGAACCACAAAACGGACGATTCGCTAGATTAATAGTCCCAATTGTAAAAAGACAAGGATTTCAGTGTGACTAAGGGGGTGGGGCTGTCTGTACGACAGCTTTTAAATGAGTTTTTTCTTGAATGCATAGACACTATAGAATGGGGATCAAGCATATACCCTCTCCATCATATTATTATTATTATTATTATTATTATTATTATTATTATTATTATTATTATTATTATTATTCATCACATATACGTATCTTACATCTCGGTGGAAGACTATCAGAACCGTCTTGCTGTACAAGATTGGAGATGTGCACGACATGGCAACTGTCGCCTGATCTGCCTGCTGTCCGTAGTCTACAAGCTGTTCACTCGAGTCATCCTGAATAGGATCAGCAGAACGTTGGACGAAGGACGGCCATGCGGACAAGCAGGATTTCAGAGAGGATTCAGCACGATCGACCACATACACACCATTGCGAAGCTCATCGAAGTGTCGCGAGGGTACAAGCTGCCTCTGTGCCTTACGTTCATCGACATGCAGAAGGCAGTCGACTCTGTCGAAACTGAAGCGATCATCAGCACCCTGTTCACTCAGGGCGTTCGTACATCAGAGTCCATCGAGAGCTGTACAGTAGATTCATGACCAAGACTTCACCATTCTACAACGACGTCGTTACCAACGTAAGGGAGGGGTTTGGCAAGGGATATCATATCCCCGAAGCTGGACTCGGACCTTGGACTGCAACTAAATCTTTCGAAGACGATGTTCACGAGGACCGGACAAGTTTCTGATACCCAATTCTATCTCGACGGAATGAACCCCGTGTGCTCCATCTACGTGTATCTGGGTCGTGAACTCAATATGACCTACGACCTAGCGCCAGAGCTGAGCAGGAGGAAACGAGCGGCTTGGGATTTAAGAGCGTCGAAGAAGTCGTGAAAAAGACGAGAAACGTCCGACTCAGTGTCCACCTATTCGGCTACACTGTTCTTTCTACCCTGACATGCGACTCAGAGAAGTGAGCCACACGAAAGCAGGATCAGCATCACAGAGCGGCAACCGAGAAGACGATGCTCGGAGTGCCACGACTCATGCAAGTGAGAGAAGGCCTGAGGAGTTCCCAGCTTCGTTGACCTTGGAAAATCAGAGACGCTGGCGCATAGACCAATTCGTTCAAAATTAGGTAGACCGGCTACATATGTAATGCGGTTCGCAAATACCCGCTGGACGAGAACCGTCACCGACTGGATTCCGCGGGATGTCAAGAGAACACTATGACGCCCACCAACGTGTTGGTCGGACTTCTTCGTGAAAGCATTGAACGCTGTTCGCTTCCCTCGAGCGAGAGGGACCCATTGGAGCACTCTGACATGGGACAGGGACGAATGGAAACGCTTCTAATGCACGCTCTAGCAATTCGATGATCCACGGAACGACAAATGATACAGATGATACATACATGGAAAATTTCGTGTATCACTACCATACGTCAGCGAAATCAAAGGTAACCATAACTTTTCTGTCTCTTACTAACTCTTTATAGGCAAAAACTGAAGAGAATTAGAAAAAAAAGGCTCCCAAGCCTCTACAGAGGGCAATCATGAGCGACCAACAATTTTCTATTTCTAAACCGGAAGTGGAGAATAATCCTACCCACAGTTACTACAGGGCAAGCGTTTAGTTAATGGGTTTAAATGCCCCTCAGAACAGTCATTTTGTAGCCTTAATATAAAGTTTTAGGTAATCGTAGATGGTGCAAACACTGTTGAAATTCGAAAGAATACGATGCCAATTATGAAAGTCGAGAAATGTCATATGAAGGGACTCCATGCCAAGAGCACTTATACAATCAATCAAACAAAAAAAGCGGCATAGCTCACGAGTGTATGGCGCAATTTCTATCCACACGACCACATCCATAAACGCCACATGCCTGCAATTTAAAATTTACTAGAAACATATTTTGGAACGAAACTCCTAATCCTATAATACTTTTTGGATGTGGATTTCCATGACATAGATTTGTTTGCAGCTCTTTTATGTTTTCTGGCCAATTTTTTGGCGTTTTGCCCAGAAAACAGAAATCAGAAAAAAATAGCTCAAAATGGGCAGAAAATCAGAAAACAGCACGATCCATAGCCAAAACTAACGCAACAGCTGAAGACGTCTATCGCAGTCGCAACGGGACCGTTGAGGTCACTGCGACTGCGAATGACGGCAACCTTCGACGGAACTTCTGCAGTCCTCCCGTCAGACCGGCTCCAAGATCTATCCTTGGCTGGATCGGAGTGGCCAGTCTGCTAAGCATACGCTGGAGAGAGAAAAATAGACTCGCTCCTTAGTGGCGGCGGCCAACTTCAACAAGCAGGCAACCAGACATTCTTTTTAGCAAAGCAATCGCGTCTGGGAAACGTTCGGAGACGATTGCACCTACTCCGCTATTGGTCCTGGGCCTACCACGTAGAACGGCCTTGAAGCCTCGTCCTATGTCTTGACTTGCAGCAGGACCCCTCCTTGTCAGAGCCCAATGTTGCTACGCAGGTTCTTCTTACACTACGGGACTTTCAGACTGGCTCGGTTGCCAACTACGCGGCCATCGTAAAAGGGACCTTCGGATACTTCCAACACACACCGGGCCACCCGAAGAAGAGGTTTAATTACCCAAGTTTGAGATGCGCAAAAATCCCGACACAGGTACACTGAAGCTTTCGAGAGCACTGAGCTTCTTGTCGTTGGATCTGGGACATGGGCGCAGATTGCTGAGGAGAGCTACAAGCTTTGCTAGCTTACAGTTCATGTCGGAGTCCGTCGAATTTCGCGACAGAGAATTTCGCGAAAAATTGGACCACGTGAAAATCCGCTATAGAGACACAGCGAAGCTTGTCATTTGGCCCGAATGTCGAGTGGATTGGAGGCCGAGCAACCAAGTAAACGTGGTTATACATCCTAGCCCTCCGTGTGCTCCTTCTCGTGAATCTGATCCGAGAACGATTCTCAATCATGCAGATCTTGAAGACGACCGTTCTCCCTATTTGCCGTGTACCATTAATAGCGTGAAAAGATCAGATTCTGAAGATTCCAGCAGCGCTGAGTCCGTTCTGGAAATGACGTGGTTATAGCTATCATTATCTGGGTCAAACCCATGGTGAACGAGGACCTTTGCTTTTGCTTGTGCGAAACAGGGGTGCACATTTAACGGTTAGCGATTTAACGAATTTAACGAATTAACGGCATTTTTCGTTAAAATCTGGCTTAACGACTTAACGGAAGTTTTTAGATATTTAACGGAATTTTTAACGGACGTTTTTCTCAGTGCGTTTATCACATTTACCCTTTCTTTTCACTAATGGTGCAGGCCTCATCCTCCCAATTAAGACTGTTCCTGAAAAAACTATTGAAAGCAAGAATATTTTAACGTTTTCATGAATTGTTTTGAATTTTGGAATTTTTAAATGGATTTTGGGGCGCGTGTAGCCTAGTAGGAGGAGGTGTCGGCCGTCGCGTGCACCCGATACAAGGCTTCTGGTTCGCCTGCAACATTGTTGAAAATTAGGCCAACCAAGCCTTCCATCCCTCCTGGGTCGAGGAATTGGTATCAGACTTGTCTGGGAAGGATAAAGCGCTGACTTCTTCATCGGCTGGCCACCACAAGTCATTATTTGGCCAAATGCGCATTCGGATCGCCTCCACGATATCCCGTTGAAGTGTAATTCGTGGCGCGTCCCAAAAGAGATTGAGTAATGCCGTTCTTTATACTCATGCTTTAATGCACCTTGGAGCTAGAAATTTCTTCGCCGATCCTCCAAGCACCTCAATGAATCCACAAAGATACTGGTCTAACCTCCTCGTAGGATATGCCTATCACGTGGCGTTGCTTATCCCAGAATACTGTTGCTCGCCACCTGAAACGGTCGAGACGGAGAGAATGCTTGCAGCCGCTAGACGTATTTTAAACGATTTTAGAAAAACGCTAACAAAAAAATTAGGAATGCTACTATTTCTGAACGTTAACACGTTTACGACGTGCCACACCTTTCTGCATTGTGGGACCGTGTGACATGATACCGCGTCACGGTTCCGACATTGTAAAAATGGATTGGTCCCGCGCACAAGGCACTCGAAAATCGTGCGTTCGAAAAAGTGTTAATATTCCACTGATACGCTTTTAATTGCATTTTTATTATAATTTCTGTGCTTCATGGGCTATTGCTCGTATCAAAATTGTTGTATATGCTCGTAGAGCAGTCACACAAAGCGGTTTCGCAAAGAGCTAGGGAAGTGGGAACTCCGGGTTGTCTGATCGCACATTTTATAGTGAGATGCCTTGCCGGTGATCATCTTGTTGATGTTGTTGATGTTTGTTGATGTTGAATTGTTTATTTTCATTGCAGTGTTACACTCTATTCCTTGAACTTCAGCTGTTGACCTCTTGAAATTGAAACCTATAAGGTTTTCCTTGATTTTTTCCTCTTGAAACAATGGTTTGCAGCTAACTGTATTTTTTAACGAAATTTAACGAATTACTGGAAATTTAACGGAAATTTTCCGTTAAAAATTTCGTTAAAAAATTAACGGACAGAATTCAGCGTGCACCCCTGGTGCGGGAGTTTCTTTTCAACCATTGATTGTAACGGTACGTTCACTGTTCACGGGCGTAAAAAGGGTGCTTGCGGAGTGTCAGTAGCGCCAAATGCTTGGGTTGTTTTGTATTTGTATTGTTCGTCAATTGTATTGGAATTATGCATGTGCGATGCAGCAGAGGCAATCTCTAATACTTTTATTTTATTTATTAAAGATGTTGGATGAGGTGTTCGCAGGCTGGCATTCACAAGCCCTTCCCTCGAAGTTTCCCGATTTTGAAGGACTGGCGCGATCTTGACAAGGCGCCGAGAGCGCACAAAGTTTTTGTTTATTCTCGATTCATTCTTGTTCCGATTGACATTTGGAGCATAGGGAAACATTTGCGGAGTGCATTTGTGAATTCGAGTTAAAGAATTATTACTCAGCTTTAGCTTTCTGAATTAATGCAAGGGTTACAGATTAGCTGATCCGTTGCTCCAAATTTGTCAACAATTATTTACTTACTTCAAAACGTCATTAATATACCACACACACCGTTATCACTGCTGCTCAAAAAAACGAACCTAGTTCTAGGGAATTTCATAAGGAAAGCCATGGTCAATTAAGCACCTTTTCGATCAATTGGTCATGATTGCCGTTGCGCATATCTAGGAAAAACAGTCAGCAGCTCGATACAGGCGTTACTTTAATTTTCACCACAAGGATATGTTCGCTACATATATTCATGTAGTTCCGCCCACAATTTGGATTGTGTAGACCAGGTATTCGAAGAACCTCAGGAACTTCGGCAGGAGCCAGAATGAGTGACTGACTAGCGCTTTTTCTTATCCGTTATCTCTAGGGCACAGAGGGAAACTTCGAGAGGAGAACGCCAAAAACAAGCGACAACATGGGACAGCCGTATGATCTGGGATCGGTCATGCACTACGGATCTAAAGCATTCACGTCAGACTGGAATTAGTAAGTCCGATGAATCACTTGTGGTTTTTTCCAGTTTTCAATGGATATAGAATTCGTAAATTCTAAAAGAGTAGACGGCTGTTTTTTACCTGAAGGAGCGCGACACATTCTTCCGATGAAAAAATGTTTATCAAAAATGATTCTGGTCTTTACAGCAACACAATTGAATCAGTGGACAAACGTTTCCAAACCACGCTCGGACAGCGGGCTGGCATATCCTTCAAGGACGCAAAGATGATTAATCTGCGCTACTGTGCAGGTGACTTTTCGTTAGTACAGTATGACATTTAATGGTCAGGTCACTAATTAAGTACATGCTCAATGACCACTTGGCGTTACAGAAATCCTAAGAACTTCGACGAAGACTAACTATTTAGGAATTTGTAGCAACAAACTGCCCTGTGCAAACGATGGCTACACCGATCCGAACGATTGTCAAAGATGTCGATGTCCACCCGGTTACGGAGGATTGTACTGCAATGAGATCGAGCAGTGTAAGTAAACTATAGTGCCTAGAAAGGAATTCCGATCCTGGTATGGGTAAGGTTCAGAACAACACCACCAGAAAGCTAGTTGTAAGAATTGGAGGTTTATCTTCATTCAAAAGCTCCATGAGGAACAAATTCCTGAGGCTGCATGCACTGGAGTATTGGCGGAAGGTAACTGATCTGCGGTTCGCATGATGCATGATTTCCAGAGCTATGCACCGTTCAGACACATAAAGGATTAAGGGCGAGGGGGTTGACCAAACCTTTTTGGTGTGCGCCACGCATTCTATTAGGTTGGCAACTAATTTCGTGGACTCTCAAGCGCCTTCAACAAAAGTGTTCATGAACAAATAACAAATAATAGTTTTCAACCAAAGTAAGATCTGTTGGAACGTGGGACTGCTTCCCATTTATCAGCTACCTGGCCCTTCCCACAGCTGTAGAATTCTTGTGCTTTTGCAGCCAAGAATCCTTGGAGGTGCATTTTGACATGGTCCACATTAATAAGTCGTCCTCCAACCAAGAAGTGCTGCAGCGGGCTGTAAAGGTGGTAGTCATTTGGCGCACGGCCTGTGCTGTAAGGTGGGTGATTTAGACGCTCCCAGCTAAGGTCTTCGATTTTTTGAAGCTCCCGATTCGTAACGTGTGATCTGGCATTATCTTGCTGATAAATAATTCCGCTCCAGAAAATCTGTCTGAACCGATTCCAGCGGAGTTCAGCCTGCGTGCGGCCAGGTTGAGAAGAGTAGATTACAGCATTAATGTTGGAACCGTTCTTGATGAGCTCCCAGAAGATAGTACCTTCTTGACACCATCAAACGGAGGGAACGTAGCGAACCGGACGCCTCAAAAAATAAAAGACCTTGACTGGAAGCGTCAAACTCACTCTTATCCAGTCATCCACTTTACAGCACAGACCTTGCGCCGAGTGACTACCACATTTTTAGTTCTGTGCAGTACTTCTTGGTTGGAAGACGATTTAATAATGTGGACCGGGTCAAAATGCACCTCCAAAGATTCTTGGCCTTAAAAGCACAATAACTCAATGGCCGTGGGATAGACCAGCTACCTGATATATGAGAAGCACTTCTGCGTTCTGAGGGATCTTATTTTGATTAAAGATTGTCATTAGTTATTTGTTAATAAAGAGTTTTGCTGAAGATTCTTGAGAGTCCACGAAATTAGTTGCCAACCTAATATTTCTAGAGAATTGTCTTGGAAGCAATTTGATTGCGTAATTGGCCTGTACAATGACTTGTGGTGAAGAGTCGGTGGGCATGTCACCATTTTATCCTTCCCCGGGGTTGGCCTGGGCGGGTAATTCTAACCAGGAACCTGAAATCAGATGCACACGATCACATGACTCACTCTGCTCTCTTGACGGCGTCTCTTTTTCACGCATCACCCCTGGAGCACAACGTGGTTGTCAAAATGTGAAAACATCGTCTCTGAATTCCTCGACAATGCCTTGCTGCTACATCACAGCCCAGTCGAATTAGTGGCTAGCTGTTTTGCGCGCCCTCAATCTAGGTTACTGTTTGAGGTTTGAGACCAACTGAGCCTTCTGTTCGATCTGGGACTTGTGAAAGGACAAAAGAATTTTCTTAAAAGGGTAGAGAACCGAGCCGAAAGAAATCCACCGCCCGGCCACTGCAATTCGCTGCATGCCAAAGCGCGCTCAAAATGCTTCCACGATATTCTGTAGAAACACGTAGTGCACCACAATTCCCGTCTTATTAGCACCTTACTTTTCCTTCATCCTTTACCAGTGCGGCCTCTCGACTGCACCGACGGCTTTTTGACGGCTTCACCGTGGTACATAACTTCTCATCATCAATTGTAGCTGACACCTTTGTCATGGTTTCTTTAGGAAGAACATCTTAACTTCGTCGACTAAGGAAAGTTAGAAAAAAAGCGAAAAAATGGACGACATCCACAAAAACGCTTATTTGCCCAATATCAATTGACGGCGATTGACATTTCAAAAACGAACTTCAGATTCGCGTTCAGCGACCTCGATTACCCCTAGGGGTAAGGTTTCGTGCCGCTTGAACGACATCCACAAAAAGTCGATAATATCGATCGATATCGATTGGTCGACTCTAGATTCGTGTTCAGCGACCCAGATTACCCCGGGGTTGAACTATCGTGCCGCTTGAACGACATCCATAAAATTGATAATATCGATCGATATCGATTGGTCGACTCCAGATTCGTGTTCAGCGACCCACATTACCCCAGGGTTGAAGTTTCATGCCGCTTGAACGTCATCCTCAAGAAATCGATAATATCGATCGATATCGATTGGTCGACTTCAGATTTGTGTTCAGCGGTTTCACGTCTACGGCTCGCCATGCATGATTGCCACATGTTCGGCACGTCTACGGCTCGCCATGCAGGGTTGTCGACGTGTTCGGCACGTCTCCGGCTCGCCATGTACGGTTGCCGACGTGTTCGGCACGTCTACTGAACCACGAGGCAACCCCCACTCCAGTTGTGACGGACAGAAACACACACACACTGCCCCTTTATAAATAGTAGGATTTTATGAACCTTGCCAGTAGAGAGTGGCTCGCGTCATTTACATTGTTCACCTCTAGATATAGTTGGACAAAGTTCCACTGGCTGTCTTCATAAAAGGGACCAACTGAAACGAAAACCAATCCTGCAAACACTCAAAGAATAAATTCGAAATGGCAAAACCCGGAAGGAGGACTGAACATGCTTTACATAATTTTTCAGGCCTATGTGGGTTTTCGGGTTAATCTAGAGAGTCGGAGGAGCGCATACAATGGTTTTTCTCGGATACCAGGTTCCTTGTTCGGGCTTGTTGCCGTTCATCTGGGAAGAATAAAACACTGCCCTGCACATCGGCTCGCCATCGCAAGTCGTAGCCCAAACGCGCTCTCAAATTGCCTCCATGACACCCTGCAGAAGAAGAATGCGTGGCGCATTCGGAAAAGTGGTTGCGGAATGACTGTCACCACTCCCTATCCTTTGTCATTTATGCACCGCGCCTTCGCACCTATCGGCTGAATAAAATGTAGAACTAGTCACTAACAACCACTGTAGACGAATATGCCTGACACTCTGACACCATTTCAGCGTCGTGCGGCAAAGAGTTGTGGGCTACGCCGAGAATGCAGACGCTAAACAGCGGACCGGTTTACGCGAACTCGAACTGCGTGTGGCAGATTAGGGTGAGTCAGTGGACACGTTATTCCTGATCGTTGTAAGATGGCAGATTATTGTGCAGCCAGAAGGCAACCTTCCAGCTGCGTGCATCGCTTACCCACATAGAGTACCGACAAGGACTCGTGGGAGACATCCCTCAGTCGAGATGGCCAGCAGATGCTGGCAGGATTGAATGCCAGAAAAAAAGAACCCTGGGAACGTTGCTTAACTCGACAATTTCGCAGTTATCATTTCAACGCACGCCATTGAACCCCATGACTGGCTATCCTTTTGTGTTTCGCCTTCACGACTGATAGCAAGACGAGGTTCGCAGACGGTCATTAAAGACAATCGCTATCTCATCCATAGCAATAGAAAGAACTATGAAACGTGTCTCTTCATCTAGTGCTCAGATTTTAGAAAACGAAGAAGGCGAGCGGTGATGCTAGTTATCGTGCAACCATATATCAAAAAAATTAAACTAGGTTGGCAGAAATTTGGGTCACAGTGAGAAAACAAACAACATCACTCTCAAACCTAAAAACTTTCATTGCCTTACAAGGACTACGTACCGCAGTGAAGAAGATGAGCAAAACAATTGAGTTTCCTTCACAGCGATCTAACCACTGATATGGTACCTGCATTCTGGTTGCACCAAGGGTGAACATTTCGCGTTCATGTCCGAAGCACATACAATAACGCTCATAACTAGTGAAGCATTTGGCGTCGCGGACGCTCGCGAGCGTCGCAGAGTCGAATCGTTGGGAGCTGGAAATTTGAGAAGCCGAGCACACCGCTGGATTCGGCTAGTCGAGTCGAGTTTAGATATCTAATTGAGTGTTACCCTGCTCCAAATTTGACCAAATTGCAGTGATTTGCTTTTTCCTGTCGCTGGTTGTAATTCCTCCTAATTTCTGCTTTCTAAAGTGGTCTGAGTTGAAAATAAAGTGAATATTTGGACTTCTCCTTCAGTGCCCTTTTCTAAGGTCTAGAAAGCAAACCGCAGTTTCCAAGAATTATTCTCCTTCTTCCATATACATATTTCATGCTGCGGCAGGTTCTCGTCCTCACCTGAGATAACTACACCCACAGGATATGTTTGGCTAATTACTCGCCTGTTCGACCTACAAGTTGTAAAAGGTTTTATTTTTCTTCAGATTCCTTATCAAATTTGGCTTCGGTGTTCCACAGCGATCCTATTGATAGTAAACACTGAGTACTTTGGTACTTCCCGCCACTAGATCCAAAAAACGATTTCTTCGATTTGAATTCCTCATTTTCCCGGTACCATGTTTTCCAAAAATAATAATTTTTTTAGGTTTTCAAGTAAAGTAGAGTCTCTTAGATGTGATAACAAAGTAGGTCTTGGAAATCGAATGGCTTTCCTAATTTCGATCGACAAATCTTCACGTTTTGTCTGCTGCACTGGATTTTTTAAATTTAAGAGTGGCTCTAACAGTTTTGTAAAGCAGGTAAGAGAAGCAGGCTTTTCCTGTTGTGTGGTATGTTTAGCTGGCTTTTGTATAGATGCAGTAGATAGTATTGACATTTCAACACAAATCAACACAAACTTAATGAGTAGAGGGAGGAAACAAAAAGGATTATAGATTTTTGCTGTATTTAGGCGCTCAAAACAGCCGATCTGAAAAATGTCAATACTATCTACTGCATCTATACAAAAGCCAGCTAAACATGCCACACAACGGGAAAAGCCTGCTTCTCTTACCTGCTTTACAAAACTGTTAGAGCCACTCTTAAATTCAAAAAATCCAGTGCAGCAGAGAAAACGTGTAGATTTGTCGATCGAAATTAGGATAGCCATTCGATTTCCAAGACCTACTTTGTTATCACATCTAAGAGACTCTACTTTACATGAAAACCTAAAAAATAATTATTTTTGGAAAAACATGGTACCGGGAAAATGAGGAATTAAAATCGAAGAAATCGCTTTTTGGATCTAGTGGCGGAAAGTACCGAAGTTCACAGTGTTTACTATCAATAGGATCGCTGTGGAACACCGAAGCCAAATTTGATAAGGAATCTGAAGAAAAATAAAACCTTTTACAACTTGTAGGTCGAACAGGCGAGTAATTAGCCAAACATATCCTGTGGGTGTAGTTATCTCAGGTGAGGACGAGAACCTGCCGCAGCATGAAATATGTATATGGAAGAAGGAGAATAATTCTTGGAAACTGCGGTTTGCTTTCTAGACCTTAGAAAAGGGCACTGAAGGAGAAGTCCAAATATTCACTTTATTTTCAACTCAGACCACTTTAGAAAGCAGAAATTAGGAGGAATTACAACCAGCGACGGGAAAAGCAAATCACTGCAACTAGGTCAAATTTGGATTAGTGTAGCACTTAATTAGATATTTAAACTCGACTCGACTAGCCGAATCCAGCAGTGTGCTCAGCTTCTCAAATGTCCAGCTCCCAACGATTCCGACGCTGCGACGCTCGCGAGCGTCGGCGACGCCAAATGCGTCACCAGTTATGAGCGTTATTGTAGTGCGGCAGAAGTTAATTTAGCGGCCATTTGAGAGCTGCTCCATCAGTTTGCAGCGTTCCAAACGATATGGTCCAACGAAGGGAACGCCTTCTGAAGGACAAAGGTTTTGACGATAAGCCCATCAACCGAGTTCTTCAAAAATATCCCGAGCTCCGCATAAGTCATAGAATAAGCCAGAAGAGGATTCGGGTGTGTACTCGAAGTTTCGGCTGACTAGTCGAAAATTAGCCAGCCGCCTCTACTGGACGCCACTTCTTTTACCGTCATTTTGCTAGTGCAGAGAAAGGGTGCGCGTTGCGGGTCAAACTATTCTCCTAGTCAGTCTACTATCACGCTATGTTCCGTATCTGCTAGAAGTGCCGAAGATTTTCAGTCCGCTGGAAGAAGGATACAGCTAACCATTACATCTGCCAGCTTTCCCTGCCTTGACGCCTGCACCAGCTTCGTCGAAGTGAAGGCAACGAAGACCAAGACTGCGACAGGTGAGTAGAATTGCTATACAGGACTGCTTATCACTAACAACAAGAGACGTAGATTTCAGGGCATCATTGATGAGTTTGAAAATGTATCTCAAATGTTACAGCTAAACGCCAAGTGAGATAGATTTTTCGCCGAAATAATTTTACAAGTCCGGGCAACTGCTGGTCTGCGTCATCTTTTCCTGGTTCTAAAATTTGCTCAGAGCCGTTCATTAGTTCAATAGTTAACGATGTACTTCACATGCTTATGCACATTTATTGCAGGGGCATTATCTCTCCGAATTAGTCTTCTTTCTAGCAGCTCTGTTCAATCCAATCTCCTAGAATGTCTACATGACATGATCGCAGACTGCGGACAGGAAATACAGATGTGATGTCATTTACCTCGACTTTGATGAGGCATTTGATACTGTCTTACCAAAAGTTGTCTTCAAACAAGAGAGATATAAGCTCCACCACATTGCATATAATTGGATCGCTTAGTATCTCACTGCTAGGAGGTTTCAGGTCAAGGCTGATGATTCTTTTTCAAGCGTAACTTTTCAACACCTACACTGCAGAGCTTCCGGATATTGTGCATTGTGTTACTGTGAGAATGTATGCTGACGATGTGAAAATTTACAAAACTACAACAGGTCCTGTGGACGTTTGTTTGCTGCAGAACGCGATAGGTTTTTTGTCGGATCGAGCGGATCGATGACAGCTTCCTCAGTCTTCACGAAAACTTGTTGTTTTGCACCTAAATTCCGGTACATCAACCCATCCATATATTCATTCATTCATTTTGATAAAAATTTGGATTTTGGGAAGTATATCCGAGAGGTTTGTAATTCAGCCATGTACGAGCGTCAACCATCTTTGGGGCTTTAACTACCAGGCTGTCCAATAATTCCTGTCCGAAAATTTTCAAAATTCTATAATTTTCCTTAGAAGTGTCATAATATCAGGCAAGTGTAAAAAGGGAGGGGGACGTTCTGCCTGAAAGCGGCGCGGGCAAAGACGCGGGACAGTGCCTGCGGAGCCAATTAGCGTCGACTCGCGCGGTGACACCCGCCGGTTCGCGCTGAGCCCAGACAGCCCACGCCGCGGAGCGATGCTGACCTGGCCGACCACGAGAGCCCACAGATCGACCAGATTTTGTATGATTACAGTCGATGGAGTGATAGGAGGCGCAGACCGCTTGCATTGGGAGTCCAGAAATTTGGATTCATGTGAAGAATCTTGCCTCAATAAGCCTTATAACGACTTTTTTCAGGTGCTGCTTAACTTTCGTTAAATATCAGGTTTTTCACATATATCAGGATTAAAAGCGGTGCGTGCTTCCTGAATACTGATGTGAACTCTACCATCCCCTATATTAGAATGTCGACCTTTTTCGAATGAACCAGAAATTCTGCACAGATAACCCTTAGGGCGACCTTTTAGGCGTTGTTTAATTTCCTTAAATATCAGTTTTTATTTACATCAGAATTAATTGCGAGGCATGCTTTCAGGCTGAAATTGTGCGAGGAATCTAATTAGGTAGACGAGAAGCTTTCTAAGAGAACCTGAAGTGCTCAACCTTTTTGAAAACAACATTATGATCCCTCAGTGCGCAGATCACGTTTCCAGTTTAACATTTCATGGTGTTCGATTTGATAGTCGGTAGACCTCCTAGGAACAGTTAAGTACTCTAGTTTTCTCAAAGAATTTCATGAGTGTTTCCTAAGTCGTTAATTGGTGGACGTGACCTTGGTCATGCAAGCACATTGCCTGCGTGACCCGAGGTCAAAATACCGCTAGAAGTCACAAGCGAACATTTCTGGGAGGAGCAAGAAATGGGTTATAAAAGGGATGTGATACGTGGAATTTATTCTAACCTTACTAATCTTGTGTAACGTACACATTCAACAACGATTATGCCAACAGTTCTCTTGAGCTACTATGCTATCGGATCTCATCACTCGCAACTGAATATCCAAGGTCCAACTATATAATAATTTAATAATAATGCTATTCATGATATATATATATTAGGTTTTTGATGACGTTGATTTAGGGTCTTCTAACCAACCCGATAGCCCTCAGCTATTCTCCTTCGGTCAAGGGCTTCCGTTGTGTCCTGCACTGGTCACATAATGCTCTGGCCATATTGATAAAGCTCCTCCACGACATAAACTTGGAGGCGAAATGTTTACTTAACATGAAAATAATGGTACTAGTTCGTAGGATTTCATAATATCTCGTGGTGGAGGTAACTCTATCGGATTGCTCTCAGCTGCCTGATGAAATGAAGTGTCCTAGAAGGCGCGATGCTGAACGAAGAAATAATGTATACAGAGAGATGTCGAGGTATTATAGCTCTGGTAAAATGTATAGTAATTAAGGTCAAATATCTTCTATAGGTTTGACGGGCGGTACCATTCAAGAGCAATTAGTCCCAGAGAAATAAGAAAATGTTGCAGTAAGATGTCAAGGCATGTCACTAGAAGAGCAATTTGAAATATTGTGTGATGAATCTTATTCTCGGTGACTATTAGATTTTATGAACCACCTATCCAGTCTTAGTCTCGAAATATATGTGTGCACTATAAAGTTCTATAGAAAAATCAGTTACGAAATGCTGAGGAGATGTCATGTTGAAACTAATGCTTTAAGCTTATGTTAAGAGATCTCTCGTCTATCTAATTGGAATTCTCGTGCAGTTTTAGCCTGGAAGCATGTATCGCATTTAATCCTGATATATGTGAGTAAAACCTGATATTTAATGAAAGTAAAACAGCGCCTGAAAAAAATCATTAAAAGGCCTATTGATGCAAGATTCTTTCCTGGCTCATTTGAAAGAGCTCGAAATTCTGATATAGAAAATGGTAGGGTTCACATGAATCCCGAATTTTTGCACTACCAATGCAAGCCGTCTGAGCCTCCTATCCTTCTATCGACCGTAATCACACCAAATCTGGTCGATCTGCGGGCTCCCGTGGTCGGCCAGGTCAGCATCGCTCCGCGACGAGGGCTGTCTGGGCTCAGCGCCAAGCGGCGGGTGTCACCGCGCGAGTCGACGCTAATTGGCTCCGCAGGCACTGTCCCGCGCCTTTGCCCGCGCCGCTTTCAGGCAGAACGTCCCTTACTCGTGTAAAAACCTTCTAGAAGGTTCTCCAGAGTTCCACGCTAGGTGTATATAAGGCGCAGTCGCCGCGTCTAGCTACCAGTACAAGCTAAAATTAACCAAGGTCGAATTCGTACGTTCGTGTACTACGAATGGCTGCTGGGCAACGACACGGGCACCGCGGTCGCCAACATCTGCAGAGCATGCAAGAAGTATGCAGTGTCCCAACGCACAGTCAGGCGCTGGTTCAATCGTTTCGAAAGCGGCGACACGAGCCTCGAGGACAGGGAACACCCGCTGAAGGTCATGCTCTGCTGCTGGTGGGACGCCGAGGGCATGCTGTACTTCGAGCTGCTCCAGCAAGGCAGACGGTCGCCGCCTCCATCTACACCGATCAGCTCGAGAAACTAGCCGCCGCCATCCGAGAAAAGCGTCCCCGACGGGCTTTGGTCCACCTGTTGCACGACAACGCGTGCCCTCACGTGGCGAAGGAGACCCAGCAGAAGTTGGCGATGCTCGGCTGGGAGACGGTTGCCCATCCGCCGTATTCCCCGGACCTCGCCCCCTCCGACTACCACTTGTTCCGCCCGCTGAAGCACCATTTGGCCGGAAGAAAATTCACCAACTACGACAACCTCAAATCCGACATCGCGGACTTCTTCGAGTCGCAGCCCCCGGAGTTCTGGGCGAAGGGCATCGGCGACCTGCCCAATCGATGGCCACTGTTGTGGATAACTGTGGTGATTATATTTATTGTTGATTAGACTCGTTTTTCAATAAAGTTGAAAAAAAATTAAAAATGGTGAAATTTTCGGACAAGAATTATTGGACAGCCTGGTACTAAGAATAGATTTATTCTACTTAAGGTATGCAAAACCTATCTACGCCCTCCTGTTGAATCCGCTGCCTCTATCTTTTCTCCTTATGAGAAAAAGGACACACGTAGATTGGAGAAGGTACATGACAATTTTATTCGCAAACTTTTCCTTCGAACGAATAGCTTCTGTATTCCCGAATACCAAGTCCTCCATTCTCGGTATACCGAACGTGGAATCTCGTTGCAAACTATTCGAGTGTGTCTTGAACATAGACTGCTACATTTCACACCTGCTTCTAGGCCTTTTAAATTCTTTAAAGCGAAAAAATCTCTCACATGAGAGGAACCTGAAAAGTTATCTCTTCCTCGCCCCAAAACCAGACTACGAGCAACGTCGCTCACATATAGAGCTGGTAGCTTGCGTGATAACTTCTCAACATTCCCAGTTGCTCTCAAAAATGATGACATGATCGATGCAAGCAGTTTTACAGCAAATTGGTCCTTGCATGGCAGAGCGGTTCACAACATTGTATCAGCACTGGAATCTTTCTGGAATCTGACTCGAAATACTGAATTGCCTTTTACAACTCACAAAACAGTCGCTCGAACACCAAACGGAAAATTGCTTCCGATTTAAGCATGACGGGGCTATCGTAAATCACATTACTTAGGAGCTCGGATATGCTGCAATTCTACACACACCTTCACCTCTGAGGGCAACGACATTACTCTGATATTCAGAGGAGAGCCCCTGCTTCAAGTCGGATACCTTGGATTTTCTGCGCAATATCGTCTCTGTAAGTAGCATTTGGGCCTTAACGGGATGTTCTAATAGGTGCAGGATTCTTCCAGACGGAGAAGTCATGAATACAGAGCAGCCGTCGTCGCATCCTACGACGAAGCCTACGACTACACCGTTCACTGTCGCGACAAGGCTACCAGTAAGCATGCCTTCTTCGCAACGTTTCCCGCTGTTCTCGTAGGTTCTGTGACATGGCTTCCGTAAAACTGCTCCGATTCTAGATGTCCAGCTGGGGAGTGTGGGGAGAGTGGTCTTCATGTAGTCATTCGTGTGGCGGCTGTGGACGTCGGAAGCGCGTTCGTGGCTGCTACGGAGGAAACCTGGAGTGTGTGTGAGTTCCTCTCTTCATAGCACGTTATCCGAAGAATGGAGGTTGAGGATCTTTCAAACCACATTCGATTCTAGGGATAACTGCAATGGAATATTCAGTACGATTTTTCCCATTTAGCTGAGATGAAAATTGAATGTTAATGTAGCACCTATGGCATGGGAGGCGGGAGGCGCTTCTATCCGTGTGAACAGCTTGCTTCACACCCTGATCAAATTAATCTTCCATCTTTCCTGAATTACTCAGCTGCTACCAGTATTGTTTGGGATGAGCATCTTAAGCACTGATTTGGTCATCCACGCGTTACTCACCGTAGAAGTAGAATACATTCCACAATGAATGCACTATCGACGTAGTCGTTTTCGTCTTCTTCTCAGGTTCAAATTTCCAAAAATGTTAGCGTGACGTGCATACCTGTTCATGTGGTCTTCTTGAGATGACAACCAGTTGACGGCTCTTGTTCCGCTTAGGTTTTGGCGAGTTCGCCCTCTTCAAGGCCGGAAAAAATCGGATACATTTACCTCTACTCCGAAAAAGGCACTGTGTATTGTAACCAGTAGCAAATAAGATAATAAAGGTAGTTTGAAAGGTGACTGCCGCATAAGACCACCGTTCACACGTAGCTATAAGTAGCGTGGTTCGTTGGCCATCCTGACCACACGACTTAAACTCCTCTACAGGTCGGGTCGAGTGCTCGATTAGAGCGTACAAAGCTCGAAGAAAGTTGTTAGATCCTGAGTTAGCACTAGACAAGGCTCTTTTCGTTTCACCAGCAGTTTCCTAACCGTGACTCAAAACGTCTCTGGCGTCCTGCACACCGAGCTATTGTGTCCCCATTCGAAAATCGTATCCCTTCGTTTAGAATAAATTCACTACTGGAGGTATGGAAGGAAAAGTAAATACTTTCTATCCACTTCGCAAACGCCTAGTTTTTTGTCTTCAGAGGAGAGGCCAACGATGTGCAGGAATGTAACATGCAAGCATGTCCGGTTCAACCGACTGATCAGAACTGCAAAGGAAGAGTACTGCTTCCCTGCTACCTCCTCGAAAATATAGTTTTCGGCGAACTGCCAAAGAAAACAGGTTGGCCCAAATCGTAGAGTGCGCGTTTTCTATTTTGGACCGTACGCACAATCGTTTCTCTTTCAGCGAGATTCAATCCAGACTATCGAAGTCGGCGGACGAGGGAAGCTATGACGTTTGCATCAGAATCTGGAACTAAATCAAAACGGTCACTCGAGTGGTCACCCGTCAACCAAATATGTGAAAAGTTCGTTTGTTTTTCCTTTAAATATTGGGGCTCCTCATGCCCTGTCAACAATGTGGAACATCAGCAAGGAAGCATAACTTCGATGAACAGTACACTGTACTACTGTATCTGTTACTTACATTACATTTATTGTGCCAATTATAGTTGACAGATTAGGTGGTGACAAAGTTAGGCGTAGTTCTTGGCTTGAATAAGAGGTCCGCATAATATAACCACATTTGTTGAGACATGACGCATAGTTCTTGGTTTGTGATAAGAGATCCATATAACATAACCATAGTTGATGATGAGATATGGCGAATAGTTTTTGGCTTGTGATAAGAGATCCAGGAATATATATTTATATACAAGCTGTCGACCTTCATCCATTCGGACATGGAGATATATCAGAAGTCGTGCAGAGGCCTCAATGTTATGATTACAGTAATGTAACGGAAAAGCTACTTTTAAAGACGGTCGTAATGATTTCCGTTTAAGCACTCCATCGGACCCGTATCCGACCGGCAGAAATCGTTCTTATACAATGGATATTTCTCCGTTTGAACGCTTCGAGAAGCACTTTGACGACAATAATTTATCAGCATTATTTATCAGACAATACAGGATAAGGCAGATGGATGGTAAGGAAGGGGGGGAGGAATCGCTTAAGGCAGGCCTAAGAACGAACGGCTAAAGCGCCGCCAGCTTCATAGGGGAGCCGACCGCCAGAGGCGGATCAGCGGGAGGGGGTAAACAAGCCGCCTAGGTTCAACTTGATCCTTCTTTTATAACCAGTGCCGATCACGGCTGTCGCTGTTATTGACTACGGAGCATCAGCAGATCTGTCTGAGAGCATGGGTATTGAGCTTTCTAGAGGAATGACCTTACATCTGCTATTAACTTCTCTACAGTAACCAGCACTTCTTCTTCTTCTTCTTCTTCTTCTTCTTCTTCTTCTTCTTCTTCTTCTTCTTCAGCGTTTGTCCCGCTTTCTTGCGGGGTCCGCTTTCCTGGAATAATGGCGCCACTTTTCCCGATCAAATGCCGGATCAGGGTGTAACCTAGCCATCTTCAAGTCCTGGTGCAGCGAATCAAGCCAGCGCTGCTTTGGTCTCCCTCGTGGCCGCTTTCCGGGCACCTCGAGGTAAAGGCCAGTCTTTCGGACAGTGTCACCGCTTGCGCGAAGAACATGGCCGTACCATCTCAGACGAGCTTCATGCAATTTCTCAACTATCGGGGTGACACCAAATCTTCGAATGGTGTCGTTGCGCACACGGTCCAAACGCGTAACTCCGTCCGTCCACCGCAGCATCCTCGTTTCCATTACGCTGAGGCGCCTTTCAATTTCTTTGGTAACGGGCCAGCACTCAGCTCCGTAAACAGCTACAGCTACAGGTCGAACGACTGCTCTGTAGTTCTTCGATTTAAGCCGCTCTGGTATCTTCTTGTCGCAGAGCACTCCCGTCAGAGAGCGCCACTTGGGCCACGCTGCACTCACGCGTGAATTGGCTTCAACGGTAGACCGCCATCGGACGCGATTGCTGATCCCAAGTAGTTGAATACCGAATACCGAAGTACGTGGCAGCTCAATGCCGTTTACCTTAATGGAGCTGGACTCATCTTCGTCAGTCGTCAAATACTCGGTCTTTTTGACATTAAGTTTGAGTCCAAATCTCTCCCAGCGATCGCACCAAGCTTGTACCTGCCGCTGGAGTTCAACCTTATCTTCGCAAGCGAGCATTATATCGTCAGCACAAAGCAACGTCCAAGGGGCTGGCCGCTGAAGATCACGTGATATGGCATTCATAACGACGATGAAGAGCAGTGGGGAGAGCGCAGAACCTTGATGTGCTCCGACAGAGATGGAAAACTCCATCGACGTACCTGCTGGCGCTTGAACTCTACTCTTCGGGCAACAGTAGTAGAGTAACCGCACCTACTCGATAAGCTCTTCGGGAACATTATGCTGTCTTAAAGCATACCATATCACTTTACGCGGAACGCCATCGAAGGATTTCTCCAAATCGAGGCAGGCAAGATGCACCGGCTTCTGTTTCACGCGGTGCTTTTCTATAAGGAGACGAACAGCGTGTATGGCATCGATGGTGCCACACCCAGGTACAAAGCCACACTGGTTGGTAGAAGGCTGGACGATGTCACGAATGCGTCCATCAACAATTCGCTCAAAGATCTTCATGCTATGCGAAAGCAAACGAATTGGACGGTAGCTTGTGCAGTCTGCTTTACTGCCCTTCTTATTCCAAATCGGAATCGTTGTGCTTATCTGCCAGCTATCAGGTACTTTTTCCTCCGCAACCACCTGGTTGTAGAACATCGTCAGCCACTCAGCTGGGCACCAGGATTTGGACTTCCACAAATCGGCCGCCAGATCATCAGGGCCCGCTGCCTTGCTTGGCTTCATCTTCCTTAAAGCCGCTTTTGTCTCCTCAACAGCGATGTTCTGAACGAGACCGTACACGGGAGGTGCAGAGGGAATGGCTGGATGGGCAAACTCTACCGTCGAGATTTCCTCGAAGTAGTTTCGCCAACGACTCAAGGCCATTTTGCGGTCCATTAGGAGATGGCCATTCTCATCGTTGATGCCAAACAACTTTTCAACATCCTCGGTCTGGCGATGACGGAACTTGGCGAGTCGATAAAGAAATCGCTCACCATCGCGCGACTCAAGCTTCCCGCTGACATCATCGTAATGAGTGGCTCTTGCAACGGGTGCCGCATTCTTAGCAGCTTTCTTGGCTTCCTGATGCAAGCGCCATTTCTCGGCTGTTTTGTCGCTGAGGAATGCATGGTATAACCTTTTCTTCTCACTGACTTTCTCCTTAACCTCGTTAGTCCACAGCCATGACTGCCTGTCGACCTTACGCCGTCCCGGTTTCGCAGTGCCAAGTTCGGAGCGTGCAGCATCTAGCATGGCTTCGGTGGCACCCCGCCAGGTTTCTTCCACGGTCGTGACCGTCGGCAACCGAATGCGAGATGTCACAGCTGCTTCATTCTCCTTCAATCGCCACCACTTAATTCTTGGTGGTCCGCAACGCTCGATCTGCCTAGTGCTCAGAGGAGCGATATTCATAGTGCAGATCAGCGGTCGGCGTTGCGTGGCGACCGTCTCGTACAGCACGATCTTCGCATCAGTGACTAGCCCTTGGTCTCGATTTCTCATAAGGGCAACGTCGATTTGCGTTTTAGTGTTCCCGCTATAAAACGAGATGAGGTGGGAGCCACGTTTTCGAAACTTCGTGTTCACGATGGTGAGATCGTGCGACTCTGCATACTCAAGTGTGCGCTCACCATCGACGTTACGTGACCCGTATTCGAAACCACCATGACAGTAGTAACCGTCTTTTGTTGCTCCAACGTGACCATTAAGGTCACCTGCCACAATAATTACGTCCAGTGACGGAACTTCTGCTGTCTTCTCATCAAGCAGGCTTCAAAACTCATCCTTGTCTCTTTCGGAGAAACCAGTTTGCGGAGCATACGCAGGGAAGAGGTGATACATTCGCTGTTCAGCAGCGACAGCGATCTTCGTCAAGCGGTCGCTAAAGCGCTCCACGCTTGCAATCACGTCTCGGAAGCGTTCGGAGACGATTATACCAACACTGCTGGTGGTCCTGGGACTGCCACACAAAATGACCTTAAAGCCTCGGCCTACGTCCCTTGACTTGCTGCAGACCACCTCGTTTCCTGCACAACGTACCCACATTCGGCGTTGCCACGCGGGTCTTTCCTAAGTTGCGGGACTTTTGGACTAACACAGTTGCCTCCCGATGCCGTACTCGCATCAGGGACTCTAGCACACTTCTCACACTCGCCGGGTCTTTCGAGTGCGCGTCGGTTCCCGCGGACGCCGTAGCATGTAGCATTATCTCGCGATACATGAAGCACCATCAACCATGTGTTGTGACATGGGATCTCCATAGGCCGGCCTGTCACAAAGGCCTGTCGCCTGCACTCGAGTGTCCGTGTTCGGCTCGGCTCGCAAAAGCGGGCAGTTTCCAGTGGCATCACGTGGAGAAACGGACATTGCCACCAGTAGCCAGCACTTCGATATAACAAAATTCTTAAATTATATTTGTGAAAACATGTGACTTAGGAATAGTTTATGACAGTAGTTGTGAAGAAGATTGCTATGTTAACTAGAAAATTTATCTTAATATCTGGGAGACTTGAGTCTGGAGTGCAGGGTTCTGTGTATGAAAAGGTCGTTCTCAAACTGTTCTATAGAGTTGCGTTTCTTACGAGGAACGTGTTTTTGTACTGAGTCGTTTTTGGTTTATTAGGTCTTATCCGATATGGATGTCTTCTATTAATACCAATTCTCCGGGGAATTTCAAACAGATCAGAAATACTAAGACTGATCTCATTAGTAGTCAATTTGTGTATTGTTGCAAGATCCGTAATTTTTCTTCTGAATAGTAAAGACGGCGCTAAGTTGAGATAAGCGTTGCTCGTACGTAAAGTCTATTAACCCACAGCGGCGGAACGATATGTGAAACTTTGTTGGACCTTTTCAACTTCTGTAATCAGGCTACTTTTTTGTGGCGACCAAATTGGTGAGCACTATTCTAATATTGTTGGTCTGTTAGACATACAGATTAAAAAGCTTGAAAAGTAGGGAAGCGTCCTTTATTTTGAATGCTCATAAAATAAAGTTTGAGTTTCTACAAGCTTTTTTTGCAATTTAGTGAATGCAATTGTCAAAACTGAGACCACTGTCGTAAGCAATTCCTAAGTCACGTATCTGATCAGAACAATTTAGTGTGGCTCCTCTCAGTGAAAAATAAATGTTCGGATGATGTCGTCTACTCTTATGATAGCAGTTTTTTGAATTGAAATATCCAATGGCCATGAGTTCGACCACCTTTCAACAGCATTTATTTCTTCTTGGAGTTTTTGGCAATAATTAATAAATATTTTGGTGTGGTCTGCATAAATGCTGCAAGGACATTCAGGAGGTAATGAGAGAAGTAGGTCATTGATGAAAATAAGAAACATTAGAGGACCCAAACATGTTCCTTGGGGAACTTCACTATGCGTGAGATTGGAAGGGAAAAAGCTGTTGTTGACTACTACGGATTGAAAACGTTCGCTGAGAAAGGAACTTAGAAAGATCTCAGTAGTTGTCCTTTTATTCCGTGTGCAGGGAACCTTTTATAAAATAATGGGGTGGATATTGAGTCGAAAGTGTTAGCATAATCTAAATAGTAAGGCAGAAACGAAGTTACCCCTATCTATTTCCTCCTGCCCTAATAGCATTGTCGAAATTAGAGCGGTTGTTGTTGACTTCTGCCTTAGGAATCCACACTGCTCTTTACAAATGAGGCCATTGTCGTTAAGGTAACTCATTGTTTTTTGCATAAGATACGTTCCATTACCTTGCTTGTTGAAATGGTAAGGGAGATGGGTCTATAGTTGGTAACACAGTTGGTAACAAGATACCATAATTCGCCGTTTCTTGCATTTTCGTGATTACTTGTGCATGCGTTTCACACGTGGAACTGCATTTTGATCTAGGCCACCCTTGACTATGCATTTTTGCATGATCCGTGGGCGAAGATCATTGAAGGCCTTGTTTATTTATTTATTTATTGATTTGTACGTGCTGGACAACAGACAACAAAGGAAACACCATTACGACGACACATTGGTAGTAAACACGAAAATGCAGGAAACGGCGAATCATCGTGTCTTAAGATAACTATCAACGAGCTTTTTATATTGATTAAACGAGGTTGGCAAGTTTTTGGAAGGCATGAAGAATTCAGAACCGGAATTGTGTAGAAAAGGAGGCACGATCACAACTTTTGGTCGTAGGATGAAGAATTTCAGCTCTACAACCCTGGTGGTAGAATGGTGGACTGTGTGTAGCTCAGTAAGTGGAAGCGTAACTTTTCCAGTCACCATCTTGAAAGCCACACTTATTAATCGTTCGTTTCCTACGAATAGCAAACGATTCCAGCACAATCAGGCGCTGGTGGAATGGAGGTGCAGTCGTAGCCATTTAAGCATAACCATAGCTTTCTAGTGTATCTATTCTAAACGGATTCAAGCCTCTGCATGCAGTGAGGGCTCAACTAATTATTCTGGTTGAGCCTTCCGTGTCCATCACCTTTTCGGAACATGGAGCCAGCAGTGACATCCATGATAGTCTCTCAAACAAGCACTTCCATCACGTAACAGCGTTCTCAAGCAGCGACTGAAGATCCTGTGGAGCCCTGGCTGCAGCTGCCCGTCCAAATTATGGATGACTGCGAGGAGAATATCTAGCTCTAAGCAGACAAGTTGTTCAAACAGTTATTCTTGTCATGTTAATTAAATAGTCAAAAACGGCTACATGGGACTTCTGGTGGCATCTTCTAGCTCTCGAGCGCCTCGACTAACGCCGTTTTGATAGTTCAATAGTTTCGTCAACCGCATGTAACGAGAGAAAGTGCCTGCTTACCACATTACAAGTTTTATTACCCCTACCGTCTTGACAACAAGGAAGTGTCCTATGACATGATCCCTCCTAGCTGTCTTCAACGACTAAATCCACCAATGTTCTGGAATTTATTTATTTATTTGGAGGTGCAAGACATTTCTTGACAAAAGAAACAACAAAATAAGCCGAGAAAAACAACTGCAAAGGAAAACTCAACTTGGCCCTGGACAACAACATTGCTTTTTATAAGTAAAATGAGATAACACGTTAAAAAAGGAGACATTTATCGTTGTATAATACCTTCTAAAAAATAGACAAACCAACTCTGTCAGGAAACCCTAGAGGATACTCCAGCATTAACCAGTTTCTTGAAAGCCGATAAAGACAATGCTAAAAATGTTCCGACCAAGCAGTTTGTTAAATTCAAGAAGCACTCGATTAGAAAGCTTTTGAGCCTGATTTGAGTTCTAGAAACTGGAGCCATAAGTTTATCCTTTGAACCTCTCGTTACAGAGCTTCTTGGTGTAAACATATTATCTGAATTTAGCTCAGTCCTTCCTGTCAAGATTTTGAAACCATTACAAGATCATTCCTAAATCGCCTACTCTGCAAACTGGGTAGTCCAAGTTGCACACTCCTCGTCTCCTCCTGTCCGAATCGAGGACATACGTGTGTTTTGAAAGGATCGCAAGAACTATGGGCTGTGCTACGGAGCCCTTCGCGCTAGGTAGGATCGAACATGTCCACTTTCTTCACAGTTAACAAAAATCACTATTACATCTGTGGCTTTCGAGGCAGTTCACCATCTCGATTCTTACTGTTCGAGTTGTTCGATGCAAATCTTGTAATGGCAGTATAAGTGCAAGACGGCTGCTTTTCACTAAACATCTGTCATAGAATATAGCGTTGTGGAAGCGTTCTCGTTAAGAAGTCGACCATGAATTGCTTGCATCCGCGACTAGGGCGTTGAGCGGTACATCGTCAGCATTGCTCCTTCCCGTGTAGAGTATACTTACGCTCGAACGACCCATTCGATAGGTAACCGAATGAGTTTAATTCGAATTCAATTATTCGAACTAGAGTACGCATGTGCCTTCGCATTAAGGTGCTTAGTACATGGATGACCTCTCCATCCTCCACAGGTCTTTAAATGAGTTCCACTTCATTATTGAAGGAGAGAAAGGGCTTCCATAAACGAAACCCGAAGACCATATAGTGCAGGTCTCGTCCTGTGAAGTGATTCAGTTAGCTCTGTGTCGAGAACTCTGCTGCAACCGTGGCGAAGCATTTTCTTTGCTAAGATGAGCACGTTCTGCGCCTACATACTATAGACGAACCTTGCTCGAACAAAGGTTCAAAAAAATGACTGCTCCTGCGCGCCGAACACTCCGTCGTCGCAACGTGTTAGAGAGCGATTCTAGAGCAGGAAGAAAGTATATTTTGGAAGACCTGCTGTGAACGAGAGCAGGTTGATCTCCTCCTCGTGTTCGAGGGAGCTGCACGGAGGTTTTCTCTCCCTTTTTGTGCATAGCAACTCTTGGACGCGCATCTAGGTGTATATCTATCTATATCTAGGGTCTGCTGAACTTCTGCAGACTGGGCAATCCAAAGGCGGTGATCGTTCTCGACGATGTCCAACTGAATGGCTGGAGTTCTGCCTATTTCGTTTATTTGACTCGGCTGAAGCGATCGGTCCTTTTGATCGATAATTGTAGTGATAGCGCTTACTAAGAATCACGATGTGACAACGTTCAACTGACTAAGGGGTTTCCGCATCAACGCTGCCAGCATAGCGCTTTTCGGCTGTAGCATTCTGTGAAAGCGGCATGCTTAGTCTGAACGGAATAAAGTATAACTTCCAAATGGAAATCACAGAGTCACTCTGCGGATGAGTGCAATGTGCTGTTTGGAGTTACCGCAGGATTTTATTTATTTATTTATTTATTTATTACACACGTCTTACGTAGGACGCGCTCAAGACACAGTAGCAAACAGAGTGGTAGCAATTCACTAGCAGTGTTGAAACCAGAAAAACTAACGCAAAAAATAATCCTAAAAATGGTCGATAAGATGCAGTCAGTGAAGAAGAGCACACAGGATCATCCGTCATTTTTAGAAGAAATAGAGAATCACAAGCAGCTTGAAGGAAAGCTGTAAATCGAGGATTACGGAGTGGTCTCACTATGGTTCTAGAATTGGGTCAAGCCAATGCCTGTGCTAGCCGTTTATGGCGCTTATATTTAATGTTTATGATGGCCACCAACGAATAAATCAAGAAAATAAACCAGGAAGATATCTGTAAAACAACGAAGATATCTGTGTTTTGTTTTCACGTCTCATCACCATGCTTCACTTTACTTCACTGTGCTGTCTTCACGGCTAGTTTTTGAACCAAACTGGCACCAAATCGTCATCCAGCAAAAGTAACACCTTTAGAGCAACCTATAAGCTACGGGATGCTTCCAAGGGGCTATTCTTCATTAAAGTTTTTGGAACTTCTTTATTTTATTTTCTGTCATATTGTTTTGGTAATATTTTACTAATTCGTAGAAGGATGTTCATCCATTTCCTGTTAACGAAAGAAACTAAACGGAGCCACTAGAACTCCTTCTTGAGGTCCCTTGGTCCGTACTCCACGATATGGCGTCCAGGCCTGAATCGTGTCTCACCTCTGTGTAGACATATCATAGCTCGCCAGTGAGCATGCTCTCATCTGCAGCAAATTGGTCTTTAGCCCACTATCTTTCAGGAGATTCACCTACAAATGCCCGACGTCGCTGCTCACAATACACATGTCGTGGAAGACCGACACGGCCTCGTACGCCTCCGCCGATGCACCAGAAATCTCTTCATGCTGCCCGGGCTACTACAACCGAGGCGGAAACTGCTACCAAAACTAGCGGAAGAGTTCGAGTTCTCGTCCCTGCTTGCGTACCTCTCACTCACCATGATCTTGCGCACTTCCTCCTCGAAATGCCGAGTGCCTTGACTTCCGACGCTAATTGGTTGTTCTGTGTTGCTTGGTTTTGTGCTATAAATTCTTCTCATCTACTACTTTGGTTCAATAATGTGGCCTCAAGAAGGATTCTTCTATATCTGCCATTCCATGGGCAGTACAGATTTGCCAAGCGCCAGCAGTTTTCTTTGAGAAGAATACAAATCTCATTAAGAAGACCAAAGCACAAACACGTTTATTCCCACCGCCTTTTTGAATGTTGCGCTTTTCAACTTTCCCGTAGCCTTCCGGCTACACTTCAATTAGATGACCAGCTTAGCAGCATCTTTAAAGGCAGATGATTATGTGGTCAGCCGCACTGCATGTTGGCCATGCTTGAGCTGAGATTCTAATATAAGGCAAAGCCACAGCAGAGCAATATTGCATGTAGACTCCATTGTTAGAAGGCTGCATGAGCACACTGAAGAAGTCCACGGTTCAATATTTTACCACATGTTCCAGCTGGCTTCAGGATTGAAAAGTAATGCGCTGGATCAGAAATTCTCTGTTTTGAAGTTGTACGCATCTAACCCCATCGTCTCCGAACACAAAGCTCTGTTCTTGACGGGGTAGTTAGCATAGATGCACCGCGGAACTGCACTTTGGGGGAGCATACCCTAGAGATGAAAGTCGCACCTCCTCACAGGAGTGAAGGTGCAATGCATTGAAAGCAAATTCTTGTATGTTCATTCCAGCCTCTCAAGTGAGCCATATTATAGCATTGAAGGAGAGAACAACGGTAGTTTTGAAAAAGGGGTCTGGAGTGAAGGAGAAGCGATGGCTTGAAGGGAAAGTAATCGGCAGCGATCAGCCAGTCAACCGTGAGGTTTCTTATTCACTCGTTGCCTACTCGCATGCTGTCATTTCTTGGGTCTCTGGACTAGATTACACTGCTTTTATGTCGTCTAAACGTTTCATCATTTTTTCATTATAACGCGTTTCAAGGAACCAAGGGAGGATTGCGTTATAACGGGGTCGTGTCCTAACGAGTTGATCTTTCTGCAATCTCTTATGCACAGATTTATCTAAAATCGCAAGTGACCATAGAACTACTGTGAATTATTAATGAAGCCTTGCCCTTATTCTCTTTCAAATGACACATGACACTGTTCAAGGTTGGTAAAGGCTATTTTTGTCTTTTTCAACATTCCGCTAAAAATTGCCGAAATCGAAAAGGGGAAAAGTGAAGCATATTCTCTGATGGAGCATAACACTCTCTATCACAGCAACAGCATATAACACTGTCCAAAAAACGCTAAACAAAGAGTACGAGCTGTTGGCAAAAACACACTTTAACGCCCTGACTCTCCACTTTAATGCTCCGAAAATTAATAAAAATCAAAGTGGACAAAAAACCAAGACATACTCTTGTTGAGCAAATCAACTTGTTTCGAGTTATCGAATTGTGTATAACGTTGTACAAATTAATCAAGCATAAGCGAAGAGAAGAATCTTTCGGCAAAAGTCATTTTTCTTTTTTGGACTTTCCAATTTAATGCCCTATGAATTGACAAAAATTGAAATAAATAAAAGCGTAACATAGTTTTAGATAGATCAAGTTGTTTTCTATCGAACGGTTTATAACATTTTGCAAAAGACTCTTGGCTAAATTTAGAACAAGAAGTTAAAAAAAAACGGTAGACTTAGCTTCTAACCTAACCGGTAGGTATACCGGGATCAGACGCACGAAGGCTGAGGAAAATAAGAAAAATATCGAGGCTTTTCAAACAAAGATTAAAATGAATTCAGGAATTGATCTTGGGTGGAACAATACACTCAGATACTTTGCTACTGCAGTTCTCTTTAGAATGTGCCGGCGTCTCTAGCAGATCCTATTCCGGTGGACATGACGAAGTATTTACCAATCTTTACGAGCACATTCCGCCGTTATGCACAATTATTTAGCCTTACCAGGGAAAGTGTCGGACGGACGACACATCGTATAACATTCCATGCAAAGATTTCATTGCTGAAGCTGAAGCTGATGGTGCAAAAAACGTGCGGTCCTCAAGATCAGGAGCATGTCGTCAACATTTCATCCACAGAATCTTTACTAATTCGTTAAGTAATTTGCGAGCTGCCTAGTGTAATGAAGCTAAGATAGGGCGGGGTTCTGTGTGCAGAGCAGTTAAACATCCCCTTTGACTTCTTAGTACGTGAATTATCGAAAGTTAGAAAGGGGAGCTTCAGCACTAGTCACTGGGCTAGAGACGGGGATACAAGCGATATCCAGCGTTTAATTAGTGTTGTCCCACTAATGTTCTTTTAGCAGAACGGTGCGCAATCCGTTTCTGAGACGCCAGACAGCCACGTCGTCGAAAACAATCCCCCTCTGGAGTAATATGTCGCTCGTTGAGCCACAAATACACACCCCATTCAGGCCTTCATGTCCATCCATGCGGTCTAATGCATTTCTTTGTTTCTGCGCTCATCGACTCCCCTTGATTTTGGTGCTCCTATGAGATTTGCTGCTGTGTTACTGTGCCACAGTACGCCGTTCTCTGAAGGCTTCTCAACATTGCAGTTGTGCAATTTTGTGGCTCTCATTTTATCCCACTACGGCTCGCAAAGCGAGTCGTGCTAAGGCGAGACTTGCGGTCCAGAAATGAATCAACAAACACTGTCAGCAAGCAATCGTGAAGCGAGAGTGCTGACGTAATACTCTATCTCAGGTAGTGCGTGATTTTCTGCTCTCGTACTGCGGCTCATCAATTAAGTTATCTAATCGCTGCGCACAGCTTCATTAGGTGAGAATCAAGGCGAGCAGTTTTTCGTCTATTTGCATCCTTTCTAGCAGATATCTGCAACCTCCTGTGTCTCTGCGAAGTGTAGCGAGAACAGCATATGTTCGCTTCCTTTTGGAAAATTTGAACGTGTTCTGTTCATGCAGAACCTACAGATGTTTAAACACTACACGGAACAAAAAAGTAAAAGTTGGAAAGCTAACGGTTGTGCGCTGATGGAGTAGACGAAATAAAAACGTATAGCTGCATTACTCGTCAAAGTACGGTAAAAATAAGTACGGACGAGTTTTCACGGAGTGATGCGACCATGCAGACCGATCCGACTCATGCATTTCTCGGCCTTTCGAAGCGTGGTAGCGGCCTGGATAAGCTTTCTAATACGAAGGAAAGAGCTCGACGGTTTGATACGTTCACCATGCTTGGCTCCGCATCGGGCACTCCCACTAGGACAATTCGCCCGAAGTCGGGTGGCGGCATTGAACCAATGTCTTCAGAACTATGCCACGCTATTTTCGCGTTCGAGATCCTGTACGGCGGTGGGTGAGTGCTGAATCGCTTTGCTCCCCTCACGTCGTTGCGGCTTTCTAGAACCTGAGAACACAGGCCCGCACCTTGCTGCCTACCAGGGATGAACGGACTAAGCCCTATCCGTCATCGCTTTTCAAATTTTGATTATCCGCTCATCGCCCACCATTGTTTAATGGCGAGTGTTTAGTTGCTCTCACCGTTGCTTCCCGCCCGATTCAAGATTGCGAACGCTCAATAAGAGATTGCAGTATTGAAACAATGGTTCACCTGATATTAAATACCTGCTTCATGTTTTTCACCGTACTTGAAATTATCATCGAGTAGGAACATTTTGTGGTATGTATATTTTGAGAAAACGAACCGCAAGGTGTGCAGGAACGTGTTGTGGGGCTTCGGGAACGTGTCGCTGCTCATATAATGATCGCAGCAGCCAACTGTGGGCACTGACTATGCGGCTGAACCGGTTCCTGATTGGCTGCCGCGGTCACGGTAGGAGCAGCGGTGCGTCTTCGCGATCCTACTCTATAAGGAGAACAGTCGTTTGTCTGTGTGTGAGTGAATGTGCTGGTTTGCACAGAAGTGCTGGAGGAGTGTGTTGGGAGGAAGGGTGAGGATGGGGAGGGGGTTGTAGTTGTGCAACGTGCCTGGCCACTCAGTAAACGTGCCGAACGCGTCTTCGAACGGACCTGGAGATGCAGCGCTGGAAGAGTGTGTTGGGGAAAGCCTGGGGACGTAAGGGGGGGGGGGTTGCAGTTGTGCAACGTGCCTGGCGACTTAAGGCCGCCACAGACTTCTGCGGCGCCGCTGGCCGGCCGGCGGCACCGGCGGAATCGCTGAGCGGCGCCGCTCAGCGGCTTGACTCATCATCAGTGGGAGCGGTGACGGCGAGGTACTGTACTGTTTCTAGTGGGGACCGACTGGTGCTTAACAATAACGCGCCCCGATGACGATCGCGCGCCCCGATGACGATCGCGCGCCCGCATCGACCGTCTCCGCTCTGGATCCCGCCGCGAAAGGGCAGAGCGCAGAGCGCAGACAGACAGACGCTGGAGCGGCGCCGCCGGGTGGAATGATTCAAGTCATTTCCGCCAGCGACGCCGCCGGTGCCGCCGGTGCCGCCGGCCGGCCAGCGGCATCGCCCAGCGGCGCAGCTGGCGGCGCCGCTGGAGGCGAGCTCTGCGTCTCTGCCCTATGGTTAAGCATAGGGCAGCGGCGCCGCTCAGCGGCGTCGCAAAAGTCTGTGGCGGCCTTTAGTAGACGTAAAGAGCACGTAGTCGAGCGTCTACTGAGTCGCCAGGCACGTTGCACAACTACAATCCCCCCACCCCCTGACTACTCTTTCTTCGTTCAAATTTATAGGCTGAGGTGCAAACAGGTGGGGGAGGGCAGTGGTTGTGCATCGTGCCTAGCGACTCAGTAGACGTGCCGAACACGTTGCCCAACGTGAGAACGTCTATGATAAACTTACGGAAGTGAAGAACGCATTCATGCAAAACTACGCAGCAGGATTCTAAGTTTCGCAAAAATTGGTTTGGCATTCACAGCACGGCCCGTCTCCTGCGTGACGCAGCAGTATACCAAAGACCTTTCCGTAGGTTAGTGATATTGCAAAGTCGCGCGAAGCGCGCAAGTGCGAGAGATGCCGTTAGGCGTGTCGGAGCACTGGTATGTGCCATATTTTGTTTTATAGCGTAGCCAGTTTCTGCTTTTCTAATGGTGTCGGCTTGTCACCACCGGTCTACGTAGAAAATGCCCGAATCTCCCGGCGCGTGTTGCTTGCGGAGAAAATGCCCGAAATAGGGAGAAAATGCCCGCAACCAGAGGAGAAAATGCCTGCGATCAGGGGAGAAAATTCCCGGGTCGACGAGAAGAATCTATAGCACACCATCATGTGGTGAATAGCAAAAGCGCCGTAATAAAGAAAACAACTTTAAGCGGTAATCACCACTTAGGAAACTAAGAAAAGTTTGAAACCGTGCTAAAAACCGTACATTAGAAGAGCCTTAACCGGACGCATCGTTATTATACAATGGTCTATTTCCGTTTCATTCCTACCAAAGCTTTAATAAGAAGTTGATCGCAAATCTTCATGTTCGAAAAACACTCTATATTTCGAGAAGGTGGATTGGAAGATTTTTGGTGAGGTGCTACACCGTAGGTTCTAGTCATTTTAATAACGTTTTTGGTAAAACCTATGTTGCAACTAACCATTCAGATACTTAAATCCTTTATTCAGATGTGTGGAAATATTAGAAAAACAGCAACAAAGCGAATCAAAATAGAAATCCTATACTGAGAAAAACTTTAATAAAAAAGGGCACAACAAGTGTTTACGATACCAACCGGATATCAGATGAAAATCACTCATTGAAATATCTATGTTCAAATCCTGTTTTAGTAAAGAAGGAAATGATTGGGCAAAAATGAAGACTTCATCAGAAAGACTCAGTAAAACCTCAGTAAAACCTAAAAACCAACAATTTGTAAATAATTTCGCAAATAAGTCCTGCCATTTTTTCATTTTCTACTTCTCATGATTTTGAAGTGCATGTACCTTACTGCTCACTCCATTTGGAGTTCATGTGGCTTAAAAACAAACTCAAAAATTGAGGTGACCTACAGTTCCGCAGCTCAATGCTTCGAAAATTAATTATAAGTTACGAGGTTCCGTTGATGTGCTTGTTTTCTAGTTTTACATGCTAGAAATTGAGATACGGGCAAAAGCGCTTCTTTCGCTCCTTTCAGTGTTTTCAAGTGTTCTTTTCACATAAAACACCGTTGATACTAATTTTACCGTTGAGCATGCCTGTTAACTGTGTAACGAGAATCTTTACTCGTATTTTCCAAAGCTTCTCTATCACGGCAAGGCCATGAAGTCTGCTAGGGAATCCAATTGATGGTGCCACAGTTTCAGTTACCACGCCCACGATTTCTCATGTCCTTTACTCGACGGCATGAGAAAAATACCGTATCCCTGTCCACGTGATTACCATGTGTTTTGTTGTAGTGGTTGTTGTAGTGGACCCTATCGAAAACCGTGGCACAGATATCTTCTCCCCTGGCTGTGGAGATTTTTTTATCCTGGTTGCGGGCATTTTCTCGCACCGAAACAGACGCGGCGCGGTTCGGGCATTTTCTCTCGTAATCGTAACCACCACATTAAAGATCGGACATCTCAGCATTTTTATCATTTCTAGTAAAACGATTTAGCAGTTGAAACACCCCGCCAACAAAAACTGAATAGTCCCAAGAGCTTAACAGTGATTAACCCTGGAGTCGTGGAATTACAGCTAAGGCCTCTGTCATACTATCGCTCACCCCGAGCGAAGCCTAATGACATGCTCCCATACCGACCCATCGCTTCGCGCGATCGATATGGGAGCTTATCATTAGGCTTCGCTTGGGGTGAGCGGTGATATGACATAGGCCTAAGGAGTGGTTTTGGCTTTCGTAACTCCACCCTAGTTTCTGGCAACTACACTATCTTCATCGACGTCGAAAGCGGTTTTGCCGAGCAACACCTCAACATTCTGTGGGAAAGCTGCTTGTCGGACTTGCTGAAGCTGCAGTTTTATTTTGAGGATGCCTTGCTCCGCCGCCATTGTTTCAGAACACTGGAGGAGCTTACAAGCCACAATACCTATCAAACCGTTACAACAGCTATTCACAGCAGCTACTCACATTTCCGAACTTCTTAAGAAATGTGTTAGTTCCGAAGCGAAGCGATTTATGTACAAGGTCGCTGGAAATGCATTTCGTATCACATCAGGCAAAGTATCAAAAGGAATGGGAATATGTATAGGTCGAATTCAGCCCCTTCTCCATTCCAGACAAATCGTATATGCGAGTCCCATTTGTGAAGCTTTTTCGCCTCTCGACAAGCAAATAAATGTGCGAACACCTTATGGATACAAGCGTTCATTTCTTGCACCAGCATTTTCTACGTCCCCCATGAATTCGTATCTACCCATTTTTTCTCTCTACTATCCGCTTTTCGCCTATTTAGGATAGTCGCGTTTTTCTGAACTCTGATCCCGTTTATGAAATATCGGCACTATTGTACTTTACGGACTCCAGAGGACGAGGAGAGGTCGAAAAATTTTTCACCCAAACTTCGCCCAGGGGGGGGGGGTTATTTGGGTGTTGATCACGTACCTGACATCCGTTTTGGAAATTTCGGCCGATTACGGTAGGTTATGGTAGGTACGGGTAACTAAGGCTGCCGAGGTCATAATCAGGGGTGTGCGTTTACCGGTTAACGATTTACCGATTTAATGGATTTATCGGCATTTTCGCGATAAATTCTTTTAACGAAAATCTCCGGTAAATTCCCAAATTTACTGAAAAACTTAACGACTTTTTCCATCCAAAATCATGTTTCTATCTATCGAATTGAGAAGGAAACACACTACCGATCTCAGTTTATAAGTGATTGCTTCTATCTTCTCTGATAACTTGCTATTAGCGTTCGTGTCCTCAACCTCATTAAGACATCCATGCCCATATCAGGAGGCGGAGATGGTGCCCCCAGTGTGAAAGAGCGCTCCACTGAAATAGTACCTCGCGCTGACATCCCCCACGACGTTAGACAATTTGGACTAGAGATATTGAAGCTCTCAGAATAGACGATCGCCAGAGGAATAAGAAGAAGATACGCTCTGGCCTTGTTCCCGTCATTTAGTCCAAGATGTAAGGCATACTCCGCTAGTCTACCTGATCTGGTGGATTCTTAGGCCTCGTGCAAACTTCCCGTCGCCGCGATGGAATCCCGGCTACGAATTTTGCAGAGCGACATGAAAGAATTTGAATCTCTCCGCGCTCGTCGCATGGCCCATCGCTCTGCAATGAAGCGGCCATCCGTCCAGGACCAACGCTAAACACCGCGCGCGGCGCAAAAAAGTACGCCATGGCTGCGATGGGCGCGGGAAGCCATCGCGCATGCCGATCGCCACTGTTGCGGCAGCCGCGGCGAAGTTTCCTTTGGCTATTCAACCGCGTGCGGCGGAATGGCTATGAACTGCGATGGCATCGCAGCGATGGAAGTATGCCCCCGGCCTTAAGCTTTTTCCCATATAAGAAGAGAAAGAAATTCGCTATCGTGTCACATTTCGTTCTTCTTTTTCTGAAGTGCCTGGCTTTGCTCCAAAGTATAGTTAATTGTTCAAAAAAGTGGTAGCGTAAGGTGTAAATCATTCCTTCATTGAATGAAACGATGATAATTGTGATAAATTCAAAAGGCAGTTAAACTGTTAATCCAAAAAGAGATATAGAAATATTAGATTGAATGTCGGATGTTCCAGAAATGTTTTTAAGTTTAATTAAGCTGTATTAGAGTTTTAATTAAGCTTCTATCTTTTTTAGAGCACTCCCAATAAAGATAATTACACTTGTGCATTGCTAGGCTTCCGCTTGCTTTGTTTGCTTTAGGATAACGTATGCATGCTAAAATGAAGATGATACGGTTTTTCTGAACGTGATGATGTTTTGGTGAAAAGCTCTACGCTTTTTTACATTACCGCCATTTAAAACCAGTTGTTTTTAAGGGAATATTAAATTTTAAATAAACTAACGGATTTACCGAATTTACCGGAATTTACCGGCGAATTTCCGCGTTAAAAATTTGTGGTAAAAAATTTACCGACGGCAAGTCAGCGCACACCCCTGGTCATAATCACCGATTTCGCCCAAACTTCGCATAGTGGGGTTAATTGGGGTGCTGACCATGAATATGAAATCCGTTTATGAAATTTCGGCCGATTACGGCAGATTACGGTATGTACCGGTGGCTAAGGCTGTCGAGGTCATAATCACCGATTTCGCCCAAACTTCGGCTAGGGGGTTATTTGGGGTGCTGACCACGAATATGAAATCCGTTTCTCGTTTTACGCTGGAGACGTTTGGTTGTGAGGAAAATCCGACCGAGGAACATGGAGTCCGGTGCAAGTATAGTGCCGGACGCGTCTTTTGAATAGACGCCGAAAAAACCGCACTTTTGCGGTTTTTGCGTGTTTTTTTGCTACAACTCGCCCAAAAACTCATCCATTTGAAAAACCAGGGAAATCTTTGAGCTCAGGAGATCGAGCTCTATCGTATGGTATATACATTTCATATAAAAGATCAAAAATGGCCAAAATTGAAAACTTGCGCTCCATTGAGAAGGCCGGCTGCGCCGTGCACAATGCATATCGGATCGAACCTATCAATCGAGGAGGGGGAAAGTTTGTAGAGTGAGCATTTAGGGAGTTTTATGAGAAATTCTCAGCCGCCCTACTCAGGAATTGCTGTAATCTTTTCCGGCGAGACTTTGGTGTGCGCCGTGCACAATGTGTATAGGCTCGAACCTATTAATCGACTGGGCGCGACAGCTCGCAAATTGCACCGCGGGCGTGTTTTGAGCGCAATAACTCTGTCAAGTTCGAGTTTTTCCGGCTGCAAGTTGTGGATTTTGTAGGCAGTGGAAAGTTCAAGAGACGCGTTAAAACATAGCGGCGTAGCTTGAGACTGGACAAAGATACAGCGGTGCGAAAATGCAGGCAAACCTTGTGTGACACGATTTTTTCCGAATTCGGTCGACTACTACGGAAAGACCAGGCGTGCTAATGGCATCCAAATGCACAGGCGAGCACAAGACTGAAAGCGTTTTATAATATAACATATAACGTGCTCGTAACTGTAGTGAGAACTGTTATCTGGGCCAGTAAGTGCACGGAGAACATAGACCGTTTTTGTGCTAAATTGCACGCGCGGGCGTGTTCTGAGTGCAAAAACTCTATCACGTTTGCATCTTTATGGCTGCAACTTATGGATTTTGTAAGAATTAGAAAGCTCAATAGGCGCGCTGAAACACGGCAACGTAGCTTATGATTGGACAAAGTTATACAAGGTTTACCTGCATTTTCGCATCGCTGTAACTTTGTCCAATCATAAGCTACGTTGCCGTGTTTTAGCGCGCCATGTTGAGCTTTCTACTTCTTACAAAATCCATAAGTTGCAGCCAGAAAGATGCAAACGTGGTAGATTTTTCGCACTCAGAACACGCCCGCGCGTGCAATTTAGCACAACAACGGTCTATGTTCTCCGTGCTGTTACTCGCCCAGATAACAGTTCTCGCCACTCATAATAACACCGTTCAATTCAGCACGAAAAGCTCTATGAAAAGGTGTCAAACTCGACCAATTTCGGAAACGTCGATTTTCGATGACGTCATCCTCCATCTGGCACGTTCTAGAGGCCGTCTTCGATGAGAAACTGTCAAAAAATCGATGTTTCTAAAACCGGTCGAAATTGATACCGTTCGGACTTTCTAAGGTGAACAGAATGGTATCCTGGCTGGGGCTCGAAAACTCGAACGTGGGCGAGTAAGGGCGAAAGAAGCTTCACCGCTGCCGTCCGCCGCTCTACATAAAATGGCAGATGGGGCTAAAGCAGTTTAGGCAGCTGGAGAGTTAGGAGCAGATCATCGTAAAGTGCATTCGGTGCTTTGCTCGTCCGCGAGTTTGCATGCCGTTAGCTTGCCTCGCGTACCTGCAGCGATCGACCGAAATCTGAGAAAATCGTGTCACACATGCCCAACCTGCATTTCGCACCGCCGTAACCTTGCCAATTCGAAAGATACTTTGCTGTGCTTTGGTCTATGGAACCCACACGTTACAGCCAGAAATATTGGAAGCTGACAGAGTTATCGCGCTCCGAACACGCCTGCGCGTGCAATTTAGCACAACAACGGTCTATGTTCTCCGTGCACTTACTGGCCCAGATAACAGTTCTCACCACAGCTACGAGCATGTTATATGTTATATTATAAAACGCTTTCAGTCTTGTGCTCGCCTGTGCATTTGGATGCCATTTTCCGTAGTAGTCGACTGAAGTCGGAAAAAATCGTGTCACACAAGGTTTGTCTGCATTTTCGCACCGCTGTATCTTTGTCCAGTCTTAAGCTACGCCGCTATGTTTTAACGCATTTTTTGAACTTTCCACTGCCTACAAAATCCACAACTTGCAAAAAAAAAAAAAAACGAAAAACTCGAACTTGACAGAGTTATTGCGCTCAAAACACGCCCGCGGTGCAATTTGCGAGCTGTCGCGCCCAGTCGATTAATAGGTTCGAGCTTATACACATTGTGCACAGCGCACTCCAAAGTTTCGCCGGAAAATAGTACAGCAATTCCTGAGTAGGGCGGCTGAGAATTTCTCATAAAACTCCCTAAACGCTCACTCTACAAACTGTCCCCCTCCTCGATTGATAGGTTCGATCCGATATGCATTGTGCACGGCGCACTCTCAGAGGATTACTGGCATGACAAAACACTTTACGCCACGCTTGAGGTGCTCCGAGAACATGAAGCACTGGAAGATAAGCTTCTCCAATAGAAAAAGTCTGCTCCAGTCATCTTTGACCACCCACTGCGAAAATGCGGAGGTTTGGCGAAGATGTATATATGGTTGTGTAGATCTTGAGGAAACGAATCGAACGGTACCAACTGTTTTTCAAAAAACCTCAAATTGGAGGAATTGTGAGCCTGCAACCTTTTCGACGCCTTGCGCCGACAACTCGTGCGCAGCCGGCCTTCTCAATGGAGCGCAAGTTTTCAATTTTGGCCATTTTTGATCTTTAATATGAAATGTATACACCATATGATAGAGCTCGATCTGCTGAGCTCAAAGATACTCTTGGTTTTTTAAATGGATGAGTTTTTGGGCGAGTTGTAGCAAAAAAAAAACGTAAAAACCGCAAAAATGCGGTTTTTTGGCGTCCATTCAAAAGACGCGTCCGGTACTGTAACACCCGGCGCCACCTCAGAATTCACTACCCTAACCTGCCGTACTCCAGCGTAAAACGGAAAACGGATGTCATATTCGTGGTCAGCACCCGAAATAACCCCCCCCCTTGGCGAAGTTTGGGCGAATTTATTGCGTCTGTGGTAATGAGCCCATTTTCTACAACCATGTTTTCTGTAACCCCGCTTCTAGAAGTAGAGTGCGCCGCGCATCCTCAAAGAAATTGACTAAAGAGAATTCTTCGACGTTTGCTCTGCTACAAGTGCTCCGTCACGTCTTCGGCGTGCCTCGCATTTCTTCACTTCGCGCGATGCTGCAGAGTCGCAAAGCTAAGGGGAATCACATTGAACCTGCCGCTCTACTTATGCACCCTCATTCCTCGTCTAATTCGTTGTGGGAAAATCGTCGATAACACTACGGTAGATACTTGGACGGTTGAATTCAGCGCTTCCAACGGTAAAGCTAGCATCAGAGCTCCAGGACCAGATGGATTTCTTCCGTTTCTAAACACGAAAGTAAGAATATCAGAGGGTCAAATAAGTAGTATGTGGCATAGGAAACCGGCATCTCACAACATTCTTGTGCATGCAAGGAGCTGCCATCCTGCGTGTATATAAACAGAATATTGTTCATCATACGACAGCCGCATCTATTGCACTGACATCTACGAACACTAGAAAAGTCGATGATGAAGTAAGAGAAACCAAAACGGATATGGCTCAAGGGAATGTCGTTGTTAAAAACCATAACGATCATCTGGCGGCTCTCCTTTAATCATACCTTTTCATCACGTATCTTCCTCTGGACGTGAACCGCATCGTAAAACGATCGCGGCTTCCTATAAGCCTAATTTTCAAACCCCGTCTGCCTTTACGACGCCTACTTACAGCTCCGCGTTTATACGAGAATCAGTGCGAAAGGACAGATTGATTGATCTGTGAAGGAGAACACAAAATGCGCAACGTTAGTGTTGTGGTTTACAAAGTGATCTCCACATCCTGCGAAGAATTCTACATTGGCGAGACAGAAAGACCACTAGGAAAGAGAATGGATGGACATCCGAAAGCTCTGCGTAGCACTCAAAGCTACCAAGTCCATCCATTCTCTAAACACTGCACCCTAAAGCACACAGGTGATCCGCTGCAGCAACTGCGAGTTTTGGATTTCCAAAGGAATCTGACAGATCCGGTGGAGAGGAAGATCAAAGAAGTGCTGGAAATAAGGCACTGGGAACCAGCAATAAATTGGAGAGAGGAAATGAAGAATGCAATAAGGTTTAGGTCTGCGATAAGGGTACGCGGCGTGACTGGCTGACAACGATGGCGACATGAAAGTGTGGGAGGTCACTACCCACTAACCATGACATACATAAGTACCCCAAAGACTATTGCGCTTTATTTGAGGCCACACGCACCACTGGACATCGCTAGCCCTTCCTTCTCCTTGTGATTCTCAGGTCTGTCTGTGAACTTCACCATTTGTGGGTATAGCGTTGTTGTTGAGACGCACAATGTTACTGTTTTAGACCTGAAGAAGAGCTTAAAGCCCGAAACTTTGTCAATAAAGAATTGACCAAGTCAAGCTTCACTACTACAAAGTCGAATTTGCGACATAATGATGTACAACAGTTCAACATCAGTGATAAACAGGCACAAAGTGCATGAAACAGAGGCACTGGTCACAAAACGGTAAAGGTAAAAAAGCTACAGGCCCCTCACAGTTTGTTTCCATAAATGGAGCAATGACATCGGCTCCTTAGACGTAATCCAAAGACGTACCCTTTTCTCTGAAACAAGAGTCCCTCCGGAAAACGCTCTGTCCACTGCTTGCTTGCTTCTCCACGTCTATCAGTTCACCTTGCTGTTCCCAATCTTCTTCTTGTTTTTCCACCTCTTCCAGCTGTTCGTCTTCGTCAGCTTCAAGTTGACGTGCTTCAAAGTCCTTGCGTAGCTGGCCTCGGCCACTTTGATTCCCTTCCTCAAACGCTTCTTGCCTAAAGGTGGCCAACACTTAAGCGTGAGCAGGTGGACCAACACTGGAGGAACGTTGACGTGTTTTGGGCCTTTGTCATATCGCTCACCCCGAGCGACGCCTAATGATATGCACCCATATCGATTCCATCTCGCCGCCCGATCGATATGGGAGCATACCATTAGGCGTCGCTCGGGGTGAGCGATGGTATGACAAAGGCCTTGGTGTTGGTGATAGGTTTAGAAAGCTTTCAGCAGCCCTCTCATTTCCAGGTGTCACGCAAAGATGCGGGAAAGAGCGCATCCATAGCCGTTTAGCTCAATTTGTGGAATCCGCAGACCTCATTTCATATTTTAACCACCTGTGACGTCACATCCTGGTCTCTTTTGAAAATCCGAGCAGGATGGTTTTTGCGAGGTCATTGATCTGTGTAGGGAAACAAACTGTGAGGAGCCCGTATTCTGGCTAGTGCTGCGCCATGCACCTTGTATCTGTGTATTACTGGTGTTAAACGTTTATACATCATCATGTTGAATACCACAGCATGCAGCTCGAAAATTAGGCAACAAAACTCTGAAAATTGTAGAGATTTCAGAATCCTTCAAATCTCAACCAATCAGATGAAATGCAAAAATAGAGTAGCGCAACGGAATCGAACCCCCGAGCTCCCTCGCATGAAACCACGTCACTATCCACTGCGCTCCGAGCCGCTTGCAAGCAGAAGCATCGTGGGCGTACAAAACCCCTGAACTCGTTAGGCACTCATTCCATTGCAACTTCAAGGACCCCCTACTCCTTGGGTTTAACGACATAATAAAACGAACACATATTTATACTAATTGAGTGGTGGAAATTCTTCGCATATGACTTGCTTTCCCCGTTCAGGCATACGCTTCAGACCCTTCCCTTGTTAGCGCTTTATTATATAGTATGTGATCCTTTCGACTAGAACGGTTTTGCACTCGTTTCAGCCTTCTTTTTCGATGTCTGCTTACTTTTACCCCATTGGTTGCGGATCTACAGAGTTTACCTTTGCCTTGTAATTCATTTGTTAATTTATTTAATTTTTGACGTGGAATGAAATGTACGTATTTACTTATTCAACCGCGCGAAGATATCCTTACCAGGGAAGCGTCTCAAGCGTAGGTCTGAACGGGGGAAATGGATAGTACTGCGAGAATCTCCACCCTTCATGTAGTAGAAAAACGTGTTTCGTTTTTGCTGAGTCCTTGAAGCGAAGGAGCTACGGGCCCTCGAAGGCGGGGTACTGTAGCGTACCGTCAGCACGTGCTCACGCGCGCGCTGTTGTATGGGACGCTGCGAAAGCCTCTCCGACAAGCGAGTTGGTGGCTCAACAGGGTGCGGGGCTGATTCAAAGGTGCTAGAACAGGTGTTCGACTCCCATGCCGTTCACTATCTTTGCATTTTTTCATAACCGCTGCCTCCTTCACCACTTTGATTCCTACACATCCCCTGCACATTTATTTCACTCTAAATTACCAAAAGGGTAAGATTCGTGATCAAAAACCAGATTAGTGATCAACACTTCATGACCCCGATAACCCTAGTCACCCGCACCTGCTGTAACCTACCGTATCAGACGAAATTTCAAAAACGAATGTCAGATTCGTGATCAGCACCCCAAGTAACCCACCTGGGAGAGGTTTGGGCGAAACAATTTTTTCGACCCTTCCTCGACCTCTGGAGTCGTGAAAGTACCATAATGCCTTGATATCGGTTTAAATCAGTTTTTTCCTACACATCTTCTACATATTTATTTCACTCTAAATTCTCAAATAAGGGTTCACTTTGAGGTGCTTCACTCGCTTCTCTCACTTTTTGTGTAATACAGGGTGCGTAAAAAGTATTGACTCACTAAACATAAACGTTAGAAATGACAACACATTATAAAATTTAACAAGTTTATATACAAAACGTTAACAATGATCTGCTGAACAGAATAGCATCACTTGTATCTTTTATGGGCTTCCTTGCTGCGAATGCAGGGCGAAGACGCCGAGGACAGGCATCGACGGTGCGTCGCAACTAGTCCACGTCGATTTCTTTCCATGCTTTTACCAGATCATTCTTCATTGACTTCATACTTTTGTGGGAAGTAGCGCAAGCCTTCTTCTCCAAAACCTCCCATATAGAGTAATTCAGCGGATTCAAATCTGGTCTATACTAAGGTCATTCCTCTGCCGCAATGAAGTCAAGATGGCGCGGCACCAGTCCTGAACAATCCTCGACTCTGCGCAGGAGTCTAATCCTGCTGGAAGACGTACGGCTTACTGTCAAGGTGGGATTTAAGCCAATAAACTAGTTTCTTATTTAGGACATCAATAGAGATAGTTCTACTGATTTATCTTCACTCCTGTATCCATGGAAACGAGAGGCACTTGTGATGAATGCACAAACCATGATACTGGCCGGATGCGCCTCCCTTGCAGCGAGCCTTCCGCCAGAATTAGCACCTTGGAGGTCGTTGAAGAGTATGTAACACTTTTACATGCTGAATGCACAAAAGTATCAAGCTACTGAAGGTCAAAGTATAGAGCGAAATCGTTGCAGACTACCTGCGGCGGACCGTGCTTTTCCTCGTCGTCTTGGCCCCTTCACTCGCAGCAAAGGAGCTCATATAAAATACAAGTGATGTTATTCTGTTCGCTAGATTATTGTTGACATCTTGTATATAAACTTGTTAAATTTTATATGTGTTGTTACTTCTAACGTTTACGTTTAGTGCTTCAACACTTTTTACCCATCCCGTACACCGTTTTGTGTTTTCAGAGAATGTTAAACAGTGACCTTTCAGCAGTACGGGTTACATACAGCAGGTACGGGTACTAGGGCTGTCGAGGTCATAATCACCGATCCTGCCCAAACTTCTCCCATGGTGGTTATTTGGGGTGCTGGTCACGAATCTGACATTCGTTTTTTAAATTTCGGCTGATACGGCTGGTTGCAGCAGGTACGGGTGACTAGAGCTGTCGGGGTCATGTCGGTTATGAAAAATGCAAAAATGGTGCATAGCACGGGAGTCGAACATCTAGTCCAGCACCTCGGAGCAGCCCCGCACCCTGCTGAGCCATCGCAGGAGAGCATTTCGCCGCGTCCCATATAACAGCGCACGTACGAATTAGACTTGAGCTCGATTAATCGGGCCGAATAATTGTTCGAGCGATTTCGAACAATTAATCGCTCGATTACTCGAAAATCGTAAATCGTTATTGTTCGAACAATGTTGGAAATCGATTTTCGCGAAAAAACCGTTATTCGAACATTCTTTGAAATCGACTTTCGCAAAAAAAAACCATTATTCGAACATCGTTCGAAATCGACTTTCGCGGAAAACCGTTATTCGAACATTGTTCGAAATCGACTTTCGCGAAAAACAATTATTCGAACACTGTTCGAGATCGACTTTCGCGGAAAACCGTTATTCGAACATTGTTCGAAATCGAAGATAGGAAGACGTTGTTCGAACATTGTTCGAAATCGAAGATGGCGAAAAAGTTTGTTCGAATATTGTTCGTAATCGAATATTGCGAAGAAGTATTGTTCGGATATTGTTCGAAATCGAACAATGTTCGAACAATATCAAGGGTAGCCCGCCTGAGTATGGGTCATCTCCGTTTCCCGAAAAACCCACGTACAAACTCGCTCCACTTCTGCGCCTACAATCATTGGCAGGAACGATTTGCGATTACCTTTCGAGGGTTCTGGCCGACATTGTTCTTGACATTGTTCGAACATTGTTCGATTTCGAACAATTTTAGAACAATGCTATTTCGCGATAATCGATTTCGAACAATCTGCGATTTCATTTGGAGGATCGAATTTGAAAATCGCGAAGTTTTGTTAGAACGCATTTCGAACTTGAACAATGCTTGAGATCGAGGGATTCGTCATAGTGAATGAGAGAGAGTTCAAATAGAGGTGACAGTTTACTGGAGGTAATGTGATGTTTTGTTCGTTGCTGTTGAACAAACATAGAATGTAAGAGTCCGATTTTCTAGGTTACTACAATCCCTGAGAATTCTCGAAAATCTCATGAGCACTAAGCAGCGTCACGAAGCTGCTGTCTAGTCGATTCTGGTGGCGATATTATAGCATTGGTTACTATCCCAACTGCATGCCAAGTGTTTTGTATAGTTTTGTTCGAATGATCTGTTCGAACGGGCATTCCAATGATTTTCATTCGAATTTGGACATTGAATTTAAAAAATCGCGTTTTTCGGATGTATTCGAATCCTAATCTTCATAAAACCACATTTCGATTATGTTTGAATTCGAATACTCGAAAACTGCGGGCATTTGAAACCATTCCAATATTCGAAAATTTTATGAGAGCACAACTATAGTTGTGCTTTTAGTGATCCTATTCCGGTTGTTTCAACTGATAATAGTAAGTGGCAATAAACCATGATTTTGACAAACAAAAGCCTGATAAACGTCCTCAAGTGATAAAATAGATTTTGTTATAAAGGTGATAATGTTTTACAAAGTATTAGGATGTCCCATAAGTCCCCGCCGTTTTTTCAACGATTCATTGCGGATTTCGCCTTCTCTCTCATGCATAGCGCTATGCAGAAATCGAAAGGGAATGATTTGCTCTATCAGAGCATGTATTGCGCTTTATTTTCATCCTGAATATTGTCAATTTTTAGATCGTTAAAGTGAAAAATGAGAAAGTGAAGAAGCGGCCATCTGCGCAGTCGCTTCTCTCCGCTTAGGCTTGGAGCTTTTGCGCCGTTTTTTCATAGCGTTTAGAAGAAACGTTTGGTACCACAAGAATACATGTTGGCGCTGTTTGCTCATTTATCCTCTATCGATTTTTAGGTCATCAAATTGGGACGTCCGACTTTTCCGTCCGAATTTTTACCGACAGCTCCTGCTCTGTGGTAGGACTTTTTTGCTTGGTGTTATATGTCGTTCAAAAGAGGATGTATTGCTAAATAAAATTTTTGCTACGTTTATTGGCTCATTCTGATTTCTGTCGAATACCAACAACTGAACGAGGAGGAGGAGTTGTTGGTGAAGATGATTTTTCTCTTTCTGGAATTTTGTTGATATTCGACAGAAATCAGCATGAGTCAATAAACGCGACACATATTCAAACAGCCTGCAGTGACTATGCGTAGAGGCACGCTTTTTTGTTAACTTTGTGCAAATGGGCTCGAAGGAGGAAGGGGTCACCATATAAAGCATACCATAACGCATTTTTTGTTGCGCGAAAATGGAACTGTTATTCAACACTACTGTGTCGTACCCCTTGTTGTTCGATTGAATTGTGTTGTTCCATTTTTGATGTAGATCGACACTCATGGGCCTTCTCACGAAGACGGAAAACCACAGAATACAAGGTGGCCCCTCCACTAATTTACTGACTAATGCCGTCCCTTATCCGTATCCTTGTTTGTTCTGTCTTCTTTCGGTTCTCTATGCAACGTGCCTTCGAAATCGAGTTCTTCGATTGTTCGATTTTCGAAGACGGCGAAAAATCGAGTTATTTGATTGTTCGACTTTCGAAAACTTCAAAAAGTCGAGTTACTCGATTGCTCGACTTTCGAAAAAAAAATGTCGAAAAGCTCAACTCTAGTACGCGTGCATGTGGGCAATGGTGCGGTGCGCTACACCGCCTTCGAGGGCCCGGAGCTCTTTTGGTACAATGTCTGAGCAAAAACGAAACATGTTTTTCTACTATATGAAGGGTGGAGATTCTCGTAGTTCTATCCATTTCCCTCGTTCAGACCTACGCCTGAGACCCTTTCCTGGTAGGAATGAACTAGAAAGATAACTGTGCAAAGGCAAAGACAATGGCAATGGAATAACCGTCTCGAACGAGAACAATAAGAACAACAAAGGGCAACAATATTTTCTGACGGTTCTAAAGGCCAAGTACGATAACACTGTATTGTAATCTTAAAAAACAAATGACATAGAATGATTAGTTATATAGTAGTGAGAAGGAAGTGAGAAGTAAAGAGAAAGAAGAAGTCCAAATCTAGCGCGCAGTCAAATGAATGGCTGAAATCGTAGACAAAGCTGTACATACAGGAACTCAATTTATTACTCGGACAGTCTTAAGATGAAAGTAGCGCTGGACAGACGTATGAAAACACAGAAAAAAAAACTATGGAAAGCGTAAAAACCCACTGACGCCAGAAATCGTGGCATACGGATCCATCTTCTACAGGCGTTTAACTAGGTGACAATGACAGGTTGACACAGATTTGCGTCCCACGGCAAGGTTGGGAAAACGCTGGACGGCAGCTCATGGCTGAGTTCAATTCCAGTTTTGCCGGCGGCTTCCGCGATAAGGGCATCCACATTCGGTTTGGGAACGCTCAGCACTGTCGCGCCGTCCATAGTGCGCTCCGTCGTAGAAGTGCGAACGTCAAGGTTCTCGAAGTCACGTTCGAAACGATCCATCATCTGCTAGTAAGTACGATAACATGGTTCACTCCAGAACTAAGCGTTGAGAGGCTCGAGCTAACTAGCTGAAAGGTGCTCGTAGTCGCCTAGCACTGAGTTGAACTCCTACATGTTTCTTTATGTAAAGAAGTAAGCCCAGATCTGAGAATTGGCAACAGGTCTAGTGCTGCCTCTCCTAGTTGTTATCAGCGTTGCGCCAGCAACATCGCTGGGTCTGCAGACATATTCTGTGTCAAGATTTTGAGTGTTGTGGTGAGATCATCTTCCACGCCTTCACTGAAGGGTTGGAAGACCCAGCCCAATAATTCACTGTTACGCCAGCCAGTAAACTGTATCCCTTGATTTCGCATATTCTTCTTTTGTGAACCGAGCTTCCTCGAACACGATATCACCTTCAGATTGACTAGAACTGGTTGCTCATTGTCCTGCAGCCGAGCGACGATGATGCACAGAATCGAGTTGTCATCAGGATAGACCATGAGGTTTGTTCTCGTTAGAGAATGGCAGTTTTGAGAGTGAATTTTTGATTTTTTTGGGAATGTGAAACATATTTCGTGCTCACTGTTGCGATCTCAAAAGAAACTATTTTGAGTAGTGATGCCAGCATACGCTGCCTTTTCTTGATCTCAGAAGCGTCTCTTGAAGCGTTGATCTCATGAGTAAACGTCCTTAATGCACGTGCTTTGCACTCGTTTTTAGGAGAATCCCGTGTCATGGCAACGAATGCCCTAATTAAGGTGAGGGTAAACTGTCGAAAGGCGCTGAAGGAAAAACAAGTACTATGAATGCAGATTCACCTTATTTCCTGTAAAACGCCGTTTGATGCGGGATCGGGTGGGCGTGGTGAGAAGCCTCTGTCATTGTCCAACTAAGAATGAGCGTCTTAAACTCCTGAAAGCCTCCTAACTCCCTTTCACTTTGCAGTGCTCTCAAAGAGTTTCTTTTTGCCCACTGGGCAGTTCAAGATATGTCTGGTTCTCACTGGTATCACTATTAACGACTATTTCCCTCTGACGTAATTAGCACGAAGACGCAGAACAGAGAAGACGACCTCCGTCCAATGCGTCACAGCATCACTGATCCGCTTAACAATGAAAACCGATGTCGATATAGTCGAATAATGTGCTGAAGAACGACTTCTGCTGAGGTTGCGCTCGCCTTCTATTAAGCTTTTGGCACATACAGTATGAAATCTACAGTTCTAGAATACCCACTTTCGCCTTGTCAGTGCTCATCTCATTGAAAGAGAAACTAGTAGATGAAAAGCCTACAGGTGTACCGCGTACCCAAATATGTTAACGACACAGAGTTTTGGCGTGAAAGCTGCGTCATGCTTGCAGGAACTTGACGTACATGGTCGCACTGGTCAGCGGAAACTTTGAAACCTGGATAACGATTGTATTGCACAAAAATGGCCGGCTGATGGGAAAGCGGATAACGAACAAACAACAAAAAATAAAAGCGGGTAAATTGCTCCGATTTCAATAGCATATCATGGGTTCAAGTACTTTTAAACTATAAGGCATTCTTGTATCTATCCTATCGCTGCCGTGAAGTGTCATTTGGTTCGCCATCACATACATAGTACACAACAATCTATCACTCTCCGACACACTGCAACAGTGGAACCACAAAAATAGGATGAGGTGGGAGCTAAACAATTCTTCTTTGGATGCACTAGGCCTCCTCTAAGTAATCTCAGCTGAATATTTAGTAAGTCCCATAGATGTACGGTACAAAAGTATTGACTCTGGAGCAGGGATGACCGATTAACCGTTATCCGTTATCAGGTTTACGGCGGATTTGGCCTATCCGTTTTATTGTTCGTTATCCGGTGAATGTAAGCGGAGTAACGAACAACTCTTGACCAACTCTTAAGATTTCGACCTGGTGTTTAAAGGATTAGGTAGAAAATTCTCTCAAACCATAAATGTAGTCGTGAACAATAATAGCAGGCACTATAATCTAGTAAGTTCACATGAAGACTTGGGTAGACGTGGCGCAGCCGGTAGACGGACTATGTTTCCCTTGCTACCCCAGGTGGGTCTCAAGAAGGCCTCGCGCCCCGGCCAGCCCAGTCCAACCGGGTCGGTATATGGGTCTGTACTGTACGCCTCTGAAAAATGCTACACATTAAATTGTACATCGCAGCAGGTCAGCGTGCAGGCTAAATATTGGATCCTAACACCGATTCGGTTAATTCGGTTCGGTCTTCTTTCTTTTTTTCGGTTATTTTTTTCAAATAATGTTAAGAGATGCGTGCAAATAATGGCATCCCTGGAAGGGCCCGGATCTTGAGATGGTTCAGATAAGAGTAGCTTTAACAAAAAGAATGTTCTTATGATCCATATAACCGATTCGTCTTTAGATCTCAAATCGGAAATCTGAATCGAATAGGGCATTAGATTTCTGACCAAAATCAGTTATCTAAATTATCCGAGAACTCGACATCAGGCCAGATTCATTAACGGCTTACCGGCTGGTAACGGTGAAAACTACAGCCAAACCTGATGCTGATGAATGTCATACAGGGGTTCAGCGGTGCTTTTCACCGTTGTCGACCGGTAAGCGGTTGATGAATCTGGCCCCTGGTGAAACACACCTACCTGAATCGCCCCAAGATTCGGGCTTCTCTAAAATACCATTGTTCGCACAAACCGTTTAACCGGGGTATGAAAAATGGCGGACCCGAATTATCCGAATCGGGGTCCGACCCAATGCCTAGTGCAGACCAAGTACGCATACAAGTTGCCTTCACGATATTAACAATCGCTAAACGTAAAAGCCTGAAGCAACCCAAGATGAAATGATTTGCGTCAAGCATTGAGTCCCACGATTATTTGTGGTTCCGAGACCGCAGCGCGATGGGTTTGATTGGATGCAGAGAATGCGTTCCAAGGCTTTACTATCATTAACTATCATTGACTTTACTATCATTAACTATCATTGCCTATAATTAACTTTGGTATCCTATGTTAGCCAAAGGCTCTAGAAAAACATCAAACAAGTACCACAACTTACCTTTAGTCATAAATTCAATCAAAAAGCAGAATAAAGGGCAAAAACGGCGCTCGTAACTAGCATTCCATGGCGCATTTTGAAATACAAAACGCATGCAAGCTCGTTTCGATTTGTCGCTTTTCAAAAAAGAACTCTCCTGAGATTTTCATATTATGTATATAGCGCCAACTGACAAATATTCGACGGGAGGATGCAGTGATGAAGGTCGGTGTGAGTCATTCTTTTCAATGACATATCAGGTATTCAGCTCCTATGAGAGGTTACAACTCTTTGAATGTGACGCAATAATTTGCACTGGACAGTCGACAAAAAGCAGTTGTCTCGTTTTTCCCAAATGATTCCAAGTTTGACTGCCGTTGTATATTGGGATGCAGCACCTTTCGTATTTGTGTTATTGGTTCTGCAACAAGGACTGACCTACTACACTATCTTCCGTAGCTGTATTCGATCGGGTGACTTAACTACTCTTGGTCGCCCGTTATTCCTACCGTCGATTTTATTGAGTCGGCCGCTGAGATCTGCAATCGCTGCATCAACGTAGTCCTTGTGGCTGGGACGTTTGAAACTGATCGTAAGCCACCCAAATATATCTATTGGTACTTTATTGCTAATTTCTGCTCATGGACACACCTGTCGTTTCAAAACCTAGTCAGGGACGAAGGGGAAAGGAACATCGGTTGGATTTTTCGTCTCCCGCTACAGGTGACGATCTGACTTGGGCAGTTGACTTGATCATAGCCGATCAACTCCTCCCGCCGCACCTAAAAGTAACTATAGGCTACATGTTGGAGATGAAGGACCAATTAAATGCAGTTGTAGCGAAGAATAACGAACTGGTAGAGGAGAACAATTTGGAACGCGCAAGGAACAGTGAGATCGAAAGTGAGGTCCATAGCCTTAGGTCTCAGACTGGCGTTCTTAAACAGGCTTTGTCTCAATAGAAGCAGTCTCAAGTTAGTTCTCAAGAGAGTCCGATGTTGTCTGGTAATTCTGCTGAAGATATTGAACGTCGTCGCTCTGTTGTTGTTATAGGTGTCAAGGAATGTTCTGCACCTGTCTCATCCGCTAGGGTAGTACACGACAGCAGTTGTATTAGGCTAGTTCTCGATTTTCTCTCTATTGAATGTTGCTCGGTTGCTATTTGTCGCATGGGGCGCCCCGTACCTGGAAAAGCCCGTCTTTTGAAGGTTGTATTTCCTTTGTCATTCTTTGCTACGCTTACGTTGAAGAGGGCTCCCATCTCAGATTCTTTTCTGAGAAGGGGGTTTTTATCAGGCCCTCGCTCACAAAGCTGGAACGTGATCGTCTCAAAGTTGAAAGGTTGTCTCGTACTTAGAATCATTCATCTCCTTCCGAGCTGGCTCACAACCAGCAAATTTCCCCTGATCCCATGAATAATGGTGGTACTATGATGAACTCTCGTCTTTACTTATCGCGTTCAAATGAATTCACTCATAGTGCGGAAAACATGTAGGGTCTCGACGGATAGTATTTCCCAAGTATTTCATGTGTTCTAGCTAACATTCGTTCAGTGGTAAAAACAAAGATGCGCTTGTGGTGCTCCTCAAACGGAAAATTGACATTGTTATGCTTACGGAAACGTGGTTCAATCAAAATATTTCTTTGGCGCCTCTATTGGGTGGCTGCTGCTCTCAATATGTAAGGGTAAGGTGCGGCCGTACGGTGAAAAGGGGTAAAGGCGTTGCGTTAGTGGCGCTGAAAACCTTATCTCCGGCACTTGTTTTTGAGGAGTCGGTCATAGATGCTTATGAACTTCTATGTTGCGATCTTCATATCAAACTGGAAACAACACGACCCATCATTGTCTACAAAACGCCAAGTTGCTTACTTCCTAGCGTGGGACAATTGTTAAAGGCCATAAGCGATCTGTTAGCATGCAATCATCACTGCATTTTGATGGGTAATTTTAATTTCCCCGAGATCTCTTGGAGTCAAAACCCAACTATGAAAATTAATAGTTCTAGCGATCAAGAATTTCTGAATATGTGCAAAACACATGCACTTATCCACTGCGTACATGTCGAAACGCTAGGTAACAGCATTCTTGACTTAGTCTTAACTAATGAGAGGAACCTGCTCTCTGGGATACACGTTGATCCGCCTCTTGGATCTAGCGACCACGCTGCGATTCACTTTCAAATCAAGGTCCAATTGCAATAATCTTCATTAAGAGAATTAGGTTAGCTGAGTCTAAGCTTCCACCTTACCTGTAGAGGCTCCATAAAAAGAAGGAGAATGCTTGGCGAAAAGTGAAACAAACAGATAAACCGGAGGACTGGGCCGTTTCAAGAGAATTGAATTTCAAATTTTACGCGAAACTCAGAAAATTCAATGCATCGGTGGAAAAAAGGACTGTTGGGTTGCGTTGTAAAGTGCATTTTATAAGCATTTTTTTGAAGTTCCGGCTGCGAGGAAAGTTTCATATACCACATCATTGGACTAGGGATTTAGAGGACGGTAAAAATGTGGATATTGTCTACTTCGACTTCAGCAAGGCGTTCGACAGGGTTTCACATAACAAGTTGCTAAACAAAATGAGAGCTGTTGGTATCCATCCGCGCATAGTCTCCTGGGTTGCATCGCTCTTGTCTAACAGAAAGTACATTGTTCGTGTGAACTCCTCCTTTTCCGCCCCTAGATCTGCCATCATCGGAGTGCCCCAAGGGGGCGTCCTTTTCCCGATTTTGTTCAACATTTACACGTATAATTTACTTAAAATTCTTGTGCATTTGCTGATGATCTCAAAGTCTATAGGTCAATATCTAGTGCCGATGACATAGACGTTCTTCAGAAAGCTGTTACCATTGTCTTCTAATGGTCATTGGAATGGGACCTCCCTCTGTCTGAGGAAGAATCAAGAGTGCCTCATTTAGGCAATAGTAACAAGAAGCATCAATACACTATTAACGGAACTTTGCTTAAATATGTGAGTGAACTGATGGACCTAGGATTTCTTGTTCGCAACGATCTCGATTTCGATAAGCATTGCGCTGTGATAGCCAATAAAGCTACTCATGTAATGTTTAATTTGTTTAGAGCAGTATCAACTAAGGATGCCATGTGTTTCTTCAAGCGTACAAAATATATGTCAGGCCTATACTGGAATATGGTACCACTGTTTTTAATCCCCATGAAAGGGAGATAATTGTTTTGCTAGACAAAGTTCAGAATAGCTTCATAAGGAAGCTCATGGTACGTGCGCTAGGGTT
>OX377202.1:42418858-42547122 GCA_947396885.1 Heligmosomoides polygyrus polygyrus | reverse complement strand
TATACATATATATACATATATATAGATATATATATATATAGATATAGATATAGATGGGCGAGTGTAGCGCAGTCGGAGGAGGCGCGACTGTCGCGTGCACCCGATACCAGGTTCCTGGTTCGGATTTCCCGCCCAGGCCAACCAAGCCTTCCATCCCTCCGGGGTCGGTGAATTGGTACCAGACTTGTCTGGGAAGGATAAAGCGCTGACTTGTTCATCGGCTGGCCACCGCAAGTCATTGTATGGCCAAATACGCATTCATATCGCCTCCACGACAACCCGTAGAAGTAGAATGCGCTGGCGCATCCCAAAAGGGATTGAGTAACGCCGTCCTTTATCCTTTTATCCTTATAGATATAGATAGATATAGATGTGGCATAACCTCCTAGCCCAGCTCCTTTATTGTTTCTCTTGTGAGTCCTGCAACATGTGGTGTAGCACTAAGGGTCTGACAGGACATGTGAAATCCAAGCTCCAAATTTCCATGCAAAGCCAAGACCCTTCAGATGGAGTCCCACCATCCTATGAACTATCCTATGAGACAATTCGAGCATCTCTGCTAGTTGACATGTCGTCTGCCTACTACCGGTACGAAGAAGATGGAGTAGTTCAGTGTCGTCCAATCCAGTTGGCCTTCCTGACCCTGCTTTGTCCTCTAGTGAATGATCTCCCTTTAAAAACTTTCCGAACCACTCATAACGGGCGCGATGAGTAGTAGATCCCAAGCCATATATTTGGTTAATTTGGTTGGCTGAATGACGTGCTGCAGATCCTTTAACGATATATGACGAATGCCGTGCCGAGAATGGCCATGAGGTAGATCTGGCATTGAGTCCGGAAGATTGGATAGATAACGAAGTACAAGAATGGTCTTGACCTATGTCCGCGTGCGAACGATAGGCAATTGTGATAAGATTACAAAATCAGCAATCAATCCTGGCTAGTGTGTTTACAAGGACAACGGTGAAAACTTATCGAGGTGTGAAGAGACTTTTTCCAACCTAATAGTAGTTCTCGTCAGGGGGGGGGGGACCAAGCTTACAATTTCAAATCTTGCTCGGTTCATTCTTCGCTGCAACGGTCTACTAGGGGATTAAAAAACAGTAGAAGCCGGAGGAGTTATTAGTCCAAAACGGATTTCATTTTAAAACAGATTCAGAAGCTTATGGGTGGGATGAAGGGTGAAAACACTAAATAACCATCATAACAATCCATGTGACCGTATGAAAACAGCTCACTCTTTGATGAAGAGAAATGTGAAGTAGTAAGAGGTAAAAAAAGTCCGACATCTGAGATTGGTATATCAGTCTTTCGACTGTTTTCACACAGTCATATGTTTTGTATCCCGAACTCTCCTTCGCGCTTTCGCACTACCGTTTAACACTGCTGTAGTCGGAAACTATTCTTGGGTGAGTGGTTTTTGAAGGTTGCTTTGTCTTTCAAAGACAAAATCACTCGGCCTGGCAGTGATGCTAAAATGTCAGTTGAGCAGAGTCCTCGTAAATAAATAAATAAATACCTTGTTTTAACAACTAGAGGATGTTGCCACTTTTCTTTCTTTTTGAAATTGGTCCGTAGAGCCCACAAAAGGCCGCTCTACCACAACATTTCCTGAGATTCCTATAGAGCTCTCATAATATAGTGACTTCAATAATGAAAGAAGTCACCAGTTTCTCTCACCGGCTTTTAGGCTGTTAGTTAGCGTATGTTGTGGCGCATGAAGTTTTGAGGTGGATCTTTAGGTGGACGTGGCCTGTAGAAGCCAGTTTGATCCATGCGAGGTGGAGTGTTCGCCCACATTAGTTGATCAGTAGGGGAAAAAGATGGACCTCAAAACCTTGTGGGTTACAAGTTCTACTAGTGCTGTTGTTGTTGTTTGTTCGTTACCCGTTTTTCCGTTATCCAGCCATTTAAGGCAAAATTATCCGGTATCCCTATTCCGCTTTCCAACATTTCATTATCCGCTCATCCCTGCTCTTGAGGAATGGAAGATAAGGTCTAGTGTCTCATGTATAGCTATGTTTGTATCCTGTTCCCAAGAGAGGAAACGCCGCGCCTATTCCTTCTTGATTTGAATGACATACAATGACATGTTGCTTATAATCACTCTTATGATAGGCCGATGTTATACTTCGACGTCGCCGACGCTGCACCCCGCCGTCGATAACCGCTGACGCTGTTTTCGGCGACGTCGTATGACAGAGCCTGGGACAGCGGCGACAACAGGAGTGCATCGGGTACCTTGTAGCATCGGAGCACGTTTTCAGTGTCATCATTCGGTAACCAGTCTGCGGATAGAAACGCTAGGTGATCACATCTGCCTCGAATTTGCTTGCATTTTCGCTTTTCCTAATATGTTTCGAGACATGATGATGATTTTTTGTTCTGTATGAACGGTAGCTGCCATATACTACAACAAAAAAGACCGCCCTGGTCAGCTTGTAACGGATGTTAATGTCCGTTTTGAGCAGGGGCGTAGCCGTGGCATGGCGTGCTATAATTTGCCTACAGCAGGCTATCTGACCCACGACCCAGCAGCCATACCCTGAAGTCAGTGTCCGCGATACGCCGCGTGGTACGCGCCATTGGCCAACAGCCTCATCCTGACCACAAATTAATTGTGGACATGACAGAGAAGAATTACAACGCGCTCCTAGGAACAAAGAGAAAATGTTTGCTTGGCTTGACAAATTCGAGTGAGGCGGTGGAGAGGAGCCGAAATACGAACTCATCGTCAGTTTGAGAAGCTTTGAGAAAGCCCATCCCAACTAAGATATATCAGGCCAGGCTCTATGTTCAGTACCACACCGCATGCACGTATTCAGTTCTTAAACAGCTGCCAATCTGACAGCCTTCAAGTAACCTTTCAGAACAGTCAATTCATCATTCTCCCTCTCAAATAGATAGAACGAACAAAGTAATCCAAAATTTGCTAATTTTGCGCTCTAGAAAGTTTTTTAAACCACATTTTCCTCGAGGAACTGGAGGAATAGTTGAGCAGGTCTGGGAGCGAGTACTCGATGAAAACCGATTGTCCGCAAGGCGGGCGCTTCTTACCTTTCACTTTTTCACTTTTTGATTTTTTGATTAATTCGAAGTCCGGCGGGGATGATGGCAGTGCCGGGAACGACGAACCAACCCACAATCAAAATACTCCATCGGAGCAGGTCTTCTGCCATCCTTGGATGGCATTGATAATGCGCAATGATGCGGCCCGATGGCCAGCGACAGCTCGTCGCCGTGCACAACAAAGCAACGAGTGTCGCTGGCATCCTCGGCGACGTCGACGACAACGCCTGTGGCGGCGCCTGTTCAGCAACGTCGTCGACAGCGTACTGCGTAGTATCTGCTCAAAACAGTCGTCGCCGACGCGTCTGCGAGGTATAAAATAGGCCTTAGCAACAGCATAACGTCTAAACCTGAGAAATGAACTAATTTGGGGTTCGTTATCAGGCCCAAAATCTCCTGATTGGAACAATAAAACGGATAGGCCAAAACCCGCGGGACGCGGATAACAGATAGAGGTCATTCCCTCCATCCCTCGTACACAGCCTAGCTTAGCTACTTACGGCCGTAACCTGCTCATAAATACCGAAACAATCGCATTTTTGCGGCTTTTTCGCCCTTTCGAAATAACCCCCTTAGGAGTTAACTATTTGAGAAAACAAGCACATTTGAGTTCAGCAGCTCAAGCTTCATCAGCTAGCGTAAAAAAATTGTCAAACATTTCAAAATTCAACCGAATTATCCTAGGTTGTAATTTTACGCACAAAATCGTGCTCCACTGCGAAGAGCGGTCGCAGACGAATTGTTGGTCGCAAACCGTCGGAAACCGTTGCATGCTCACAATTGTTCTCATTCTCGGCCTTTGAGAAACTGTTGGTTCGATTTGTCTCTTCGAGTTCTACACAAAGATATATACAACTTTACCAGACCATCGCATTTTCGTAGTGGGTGGTCAAAAAATTACAGGGGCAGCTTATTTTCTAGGATTTCCATATTTTCGGAGAATCTCAAGCATGGCGTACGTTGCCAGAGCTCTGTCTGCTAGGAATCCTCCGAGAGTACTCCGTGCAGAATGCAAATAGGATCGAAGCTATCAATCGGGTGGACGCAACAGTTTGTAGAGTGTGCGTTGGGGCGTTTTATGAGAAATTTTCTTAGGCCCTACTCAGCAATTTCTGTACTCTGTCCCGGCAAGAAATTGGAGTGCGCCGTGAAGAATGCATATAGTTTCGAACCTATCAATCGAATGAGCCCGATCACTCGCAAATTGCACACTCGAACATGTTCGGAGCACGATAACTCTGTCAAGCGCGAATCTTTCCGGCTGCAGCTCGAGGGTTTTGTAGACAACACAAGATTATTGGAGAACGCTAAATCAAAACAATGCAGCTCATGGAGGTACTAACTAGGGAAGAGTTTCGAACTCCCATGGAACTTCAAGCTGAGACCAGCATCATTAGAAAGAGCTCAGAATGCTGATTACGAATATGTGTATCAAGATTGCAAAATGAAACTCCTGTGCGAGTTATGACCTGCCGAAGTTGGAAGGCCTGACCGCAGCCTGGCCGTACGAAGGAACTGGCGCGAGAGAGATGACTCATAGGGGCTATGTAGTAATGGGGCGCCCGATGCGATGGTGGCGTAGGGGTAGTGCTCCTGCGTGTTAGGTGCTACGGCGTTGGTTCGGTACCCATTGCTTGCGGTTTTTTTGCAGCTCATAATTTATCTTCTAAATGACCTTTTATTCTGAATGAATTATGACACGTGATTGATTAAACAGCCGGGAAAACTACCATGCACGTTTGTAAAAACGCTTGAAGGCAAAGAACTGCTATGATGACATTTTCATTTACTATTTTGCACAAAGAGATCCAAATCTTACATTGAGCAGACACTTTTTGCTTCACGCATTTTTTTGCTTTGCAAGGGTGCATCGCGGACGGCGGGCGTGGCGGGGCGCGGCGATTGGCCAGGTGAGGGATCTCGCCGTGATTCCCGTCCCGGACGCTCCCGCGGGAGTATAACTCAGACCTATGACTCATCGCTCTCGCGCCAGTTCTTTCGCACTGCCAGCCTCTGGTCAGGCCCCCCAATCTCGGCTGGTCATAGCTCACTCAGGAGTTCAGTTTTGCATCCTTAACACACATATTCGTAATCAGCATTCCGAGCTCTTTCTAATGATCCTGGTCTCAACTTGAAGTTCCATGGGAGTTCGAAACCCTTCTCTAGTAAGTTACAGCGGTGCGAAAATGCGGGTTTAGCCTTGTATGACACGATTTTTTCCGAATTCAGTAGACTCCTGCGGGGAGACGTGGCGAGCCAACGGCATGCAAATGTGTGGGCGAACAGAACACTGAAGCGCTTTACAATGACATTCTCGCAACTCTCCAGCTGCCTAAACTGCCTTAACCCAATCTGCCATTTTAGAGCGATGGGCGGCAGCGGTGAAGTTTCTTGCGCTCTTACTCGTCCAAGTTTGAGTTTTCGAAACTCGCAATGGAGCCATTCTTCATTCTGTTTATCTCGAAAAGCTCTATCGAACGGTGTCCGTCTTGAACAATTTCGAAAAAATCGATTGTTGACAATTTCGCATCGAAGGCTATGGCGCTCTAGGCTGCTCCAAACGGACGATAACGTCATCGAAAACAGATATTGTCGAATTTGGCCAATTTTGACAGCATTCGATAGTGCCTCCTGCGCTGAATTGCATGGTGCTGCTGAGAGTAGCGAGAACTGTAATCTGGACGAGTAAAACCGTTATTGTGCTAAATTGGACGCGAGGACGTGTTTTGAGCGCAACAACTCTGTAAAGTTCGAATCTTTCCTGCTGCAACTTGTGTATTTTGTAGGCAGTAAAAAGTTCTAGTAAAGAGGTGAAGCACAGTGACAGCAGTCGGAAGCTGGGGAGTTGTGAGCATGTCATTGTAAAATGCCTTCAGTGTTCTGCTTGCCCAAGCATTTGAATGCCGTTAGCTCGCCGTGTCTTCCCGCAGGTCTCAACTCAAATCGGAAAACATCGTGTCGCACAAGGCTAACCTGCATTTTCGCACCGCTGTAACTCAATCTCTCCATGACCTACACCGCTATGCTTTAGTGTGCTTCAAGAACCTTGTGCCGGCTACAAAACTCTCGAGTTGCAGCAGGAAAGATTCGCGCTTTACAGAGTCATCGTGCTGCGAACATGCTCAAGTGTGCAACATGCGATTGGTCGGGCCCATTCGATTGTTAGGTTCTATCCTATATGCATTGTTGAGCTCGCACTCCAAAGTCTCGCCGGACAGAGTACAGCAATTCCTGAGCAGAACGGCCGGGAATCCCTGAGAAAACTTCCCAAACGCTCTCTCTACAAACTGGGCACCCCATTGATAGATTCGATTCTATTTGCACTGTGCACGGCACACTCTCGGAGCCTTCCTGCTATGGCAGAGCACTGGCAACGTACGCCATGACTGGGATAATCCGAACATACAATATGCAGGTCCTGGAAAATGAGAGTCGCAAAGAGCCTGCTCCTATAATTTTTTGACCACCCACTGCGAAAACGCGGGTGAAGCTGTATACATGTTTGTGTAGATCTCGAAGAGATGAATCGAATGGTGCCAACCTTTTCTCAAAAAGCCTAAAATTGGAAGAATTGTGAGAGTGCAACCGTTTTCTACGGTTTGCGACCGACAACTCTCCCGCGACCGTCCTTCGCAGTGGAGCCCAAGTTTTCAATTTCGAACTTTTTCATGGATTCATATGAACTAGGTGTACCAAACGATAGAGCTTGAGCTTTTGCGCTCAAATATGTTCTTGATTTTTGAAACAAATGACTTTTATGTGAGTTATATCCAAAAGACGCAGAAGCCGGAAAATGCGGCTTTTTCGGGATTTGTTCGAAAGCAACGGCCGCAACTGTATATGTGGTCCCGTTCACAAATACTCAAAATCGCTACTAAAACTGGTTTCTGCAGGACATTTTTTATTCCGTACAAGATCTTGTTCGGATTTTCCCTTTGTAGCAACAAAGTTGTTGCAATAGCTCTCTATTTGGTGATACTAGGTCGCAAACTTATTTCCAGTGTGCTTCATGGGTGTGGGTCAAGAGTGCTACAGGCGTTACTCTGTAAGAATCGAGAACACATTGTTGAAGTTATCTCTCCAAAGGCCTAGCTACATACAACGCAAGACCTAACCGTCCAACTGGTTGCCGACGAGGAGCCGCAGATGGAGGGAAGCGTGGGTGAATGAATTCAGCCCGGGCACTTCCCGGGTAAAGTACCCGGTCAGAGCACATTGATCAGGATTCTAGCTCTTAGGTTTTACGCATTCCTTCTTGCGATTGACCTATGGATTCTTGACAGCGATCCAAAGCGCATCAAAGCCCCGACGTGCTGAAATGTCAAAAGTCAAAATCGAGAGGGACTCTGGGATCATTGCGCCCCGATGGTTTTTGGCACCTTAGGTTTCCTAAGGTCGTTTAAATGCTCTTCGACCTTGACAAAAAGTGTCCGCTCGTTTCCTTTACGTTCACATTTCTGCCCACACATTTCGAAGTGAGGCACATCGCACCAGATGTCAATCAACTCCTCCTTTACTTTAGGACTTGGCAGAGTGGAGTGGAGCACATCCGACTTTATTCTACACAGAGTAAGCTCAGTGGGTCGCTTAGTACAAAAAATCCAGATGGTGCTCAAAGGTCCTTCTTTTTCTAAAAATAAGCCTATGTTGTAACCCCACCGAAAGCAGCTGTAGAGGGAGCTCACATGATTGCTCATCTCTATTACGACTAGCCGCTGCACGAGATGAGGTAAATATCAGGCTGTCCAATAATTCTTGTCCGAAAATTTCACCATTTTTAATTTTTTCAACTTTATTGAAAAACAAGTCTAATCAACAATATAATCACCACAGTTATCCACAACAGTGGCCCATGGATTGGGCAGGTCGCCGATGCCCTTCGCCTGGAACTCCGGGGGCTGCGACTCGAAGAAGTCCGCGATGTCGGATTTGAGGTTGTCGTAATTGGTGAATTTTCTTCCGACCAAATGGTGCTCAGCGGGCGGAACAAGTGGTAGTCGAAGGGGGCGAGGTCCGGGGAATACGGCGGATGGGCAACTGTCTCCCAGCCGAGCGTCGCCAACTTCTGCTGGGTCTCCTTCGCCACGTGGGGGCGCGCGCTGTCATGCAGCAGGTGGACCGAGGCACGTCGGGGACGCTTTTCTCGGATGGCGGCGGCTAGTTTCTCGAGTTGATCGGTGTAGATGGAGGCGGTGACCGTCCTGCCTTGGTTCTCCTTGATACAGCGACGGACTTCGTCATCATCCACCGTAGAAAACCTTCCGCTGTGCTCCCTGTCCTCGAGGCTCGTGTCGCCGCTCTCGAAACGACTGAACCAGCGCCTGACTGTGCGTTGGGACACTGCATCCTCCTTGCACGCTTTGCAGATGTTGGCGACCGCGGTGACCGTGTCGTTGCCCAGCAGCCACTCGTAGTACACGAACGTACGAATTCGACCTTGGTCCATTTTAGCTTGTACTGGTAGCTGAACGCGGCGACTGCGCCTAATATACCACTAGCGTGGAACTCTGGAGAACCTTCTAGAAGGTTTTACACTTGCTTGATATAACACTTCTAAGGAAAATTATAGAATTTTGAAAATTTTCGGACAGGAATTATTGGACAGCCTGGTACGTGAACACTGTGAGAGTGTGAGAGCCACTGCGCATCCCGACCCAATTGTTCTCCGAGCCAACCTCTGCCATGCCGAAAAAAGCTTCTGTTTATTCGTCTAACGTTGTTGGATGGTTGTCTTCCACAAGTTCTCGGAACTTTGGAAGGAATCAATCAGCAGCAATGGCGAATAGGCTTGACCTTAAACGTTCTTTGCAATAAAATGGTTGAACGTTCAAGCGTTGCCAGACTTCCTCAGCGGACCATGTACGTGACGGCGTTGGAGCATACTTAATACAGCGTATCAAATGATTTTAGTGAAATCCCTGCTCTTCTGTTTCCATTTCATTCACGACCTAATTTTCAGAATGGACTTCTTTCTCGTGACGGATGTTATCCTGCTATGCCTGCTCTTTCCAGCTATTTTCCTCAACGCGCTTGTGGTCTACATTCTCTTTAGGTGAGTTGTTGAGAGAAATGCTCAGGACGTAGATAGTTGAATGCGGTTTTCAGGCAGAAAAAGTTCTCCAGCTCGTTGAGACTTATTGTCTTCCTATCACTCAGCGACTTTCTCCACGCAATAACAAGTACGAATATGCCCTTCTTGCTCGATTTACTGATCAAACCCAGTTCTTTGTTTTCTACTTTATCTGCAGCATTTTCTCCATATTACCAGCAAGAATTCCTCGCCGTAGCTGACTGCTGCCCTACATTTATCACTAATGTACCTTTTTGTACTATTATAAACGAGTAGCGCTCTACATAAATTTAGAAGTGCCCAAAATCAAGGCCACCACGGATACCCCACGCGTAAATCGATATTTTACTTCCAGGAAAGGGCGTATGGCGTATTTTCGAGCAGCGAAAGTATACACCGCTGCGAGAATCTCCACCCCTCAATTAGTATAACAATGTTACTTCTCTTTAAAGACCTTGAACCTGGCAAGCTAGAATTAAGGGGTGATATGAAAGTTAACCACGAAATTGTAGTCTTCCAACGAAATGTTTTCCAATCGTCAATAGTGCAGAAAGGCAAAAATACTGCTTCATTCGTTCATTCGAGTTCATGTGCTCGATTCCTGACTCTGCAGAATTTGCTGCATTTTTTCTGAATATTTGATGTTTGGACGGTATTGCCCTGCGTGGTGTTCGTTTTCGCCGTTCAGACATGCCTCTAAGGCCCTTCCCTGGTAAGCACACTTCGCACTGAACATCCAACAAAGTGGCAGCAGCAGGTCTGCCACTCCGAGTGAGTCGAGATCTGATCGTGAAATGCTGCCAACCACGATAACTCTGAGCTGCCTTATAATTTGAGGGACTGTTCGAGTTAACATGGAAAGTACTGACCACCTGTGTGCCGAGAGTATCGTGCAGTCTTAGAAATATTTATTCTCTGAAAAAAAATTCTATTGCGCCGCATTTACACCATTTTCACTTCAAATTGATCCTTCTCCAAACAAGCCTGATGTTTTTGAAATGAAATTGAACATTTTCGAGATCAAAGCAAAGTTTTTGCACATAAAGTGAGAGATTCCAAAAGACGATTAGGATAATTTTTTGTTTCAGTAGAATTTAATATAACTTTCTTTGAAGTTTTTTTAAAACTCGACTCTCTAATATTTAACATATTGCTGGAGGTTTTACGAAAAAATCAAGGCAAAAATAGTAAATTTCATTTTTCTTTGAAGCAAAAAAGCAATAATCACATAGTGTATTAAAAGGAGAGATCGCGCCATACAATCGAATAGATGGGCGCGATTTTTATTTGATGGATAGCAAAAATGCTGTTTAATAAATTAATAACACAGAGGTAACGCGTACAACAAAAGCAGGTCTGAAGGCAGACATATCCTCACACCCCTCTTTTAAGTAAGCAGTATTTGTACTACCAACCAAATAAAATTTGTAGCGATCTAGTCGAGTGCCTGGCGCGATCTCTTCTTTCAATACACTGAAGGATTGATGCCCTTCTGCGTTTTAAAACAAAATTTAATTTGTTATTTTTCTGCGAGAATTATTTTTTTAATGAAATTTCAAACAATGTGTTCACCTTTGCGGCAAGCGAATTTTAAACAAGCTTAGAAGAAAGCTATACTGAATTCCAGTGAAAAATTCTTCTAACCGGTGGGAGAGTCTCTAATTTTATGCGGAAAAGCTTACTATGATTTGGATGATGTTCAGCTTGATTTGAGAAGAGTTCATACTGGTTGGAAGAACGTCCAGTGTTAATTGAAAACCATCCAATTCTATATTATTTGAAAACTGCCCAACTTGGTTTGGAAATGGTATATTTTAGAAGGAGCGCAAGTCTCCGTCGTTATAGACTCCAAATTTTGAGTCGTCTTAATATTTATTGTTGACCATTTTAGTCATATTTGTTGTTAACCAAGATAAAACAATCATGTAAGAAATGCCTCGGCGAATGAAGCCAATTTGTTACTTGTGAACCATGGGCTTACGAATTGTTGGAACCCGACTTTGACTTCCTCTAATGTCCGGAGGAATTCCCCTCTTGTCAATTTTCTCAAAAATCTGGAAATTAGTGTTATGCAATCGTTTTGTGCTCAGATTAATTAAAATCGGGTTGACTTTAAACTCTAATTCTAAAATTTTTGTACGAGTTTGAAGACAATTTCTTCGGTGCTGTCTTTCGTTTGGGTAGAACCTCTTTATTTGCCACAGCAGAATAAGCTTTCGTACGGATTTGCATAGTTTGCACGTCGCTGATCTCCTCCCATAGCTGCGTTTATACTTCGACGCCAAGCGACGCGACGCCACGTATGGTGGCAACATTGGTTGAGCGACGCGATCGATCAATTTGGCTACTTAACATGCCGTAGCTTCGCTCGGCATTGGAAGCAGAAACGGGGCCTATGGCCGGAAAGAATGTACGGCGGCATGCCGCCATGTCGCGATGAAGCCTGCGACTTTTGACGCCGAGGGATGCCGAAGGGGATTACTGTAGGCAATACTGCTTTCTGACGGGAAGTACGAAAAACTGCACAACTTGTAGTCGTTTTTCCATTTCTTCCTTTTACTTGTAATCAAGCTGTTCTTCATATTCTTAGTTCGGGGAGGGGGAAAAACATTACGTGAGCAACAACATACCATACCAACAACCAACCATAGCAACAACATACCGTGGTGGAACCCGCGTAAAATTCGGGGCGCGGCGGCGGCAGTATACAGGGTGGCCCATAAGTCCTGCAACAAAAACATAGGCGTATAAAAAGGCTAAGAATGCACTAAATTTGGTTCATTTTTAAAACGTGTTTGCCCATGGTTTGTAGAATATGGTGGAGCGGTATTATTCATAAGGGACCACTCCTGGATTGATAAGAGCCTTCAGATCGTGTGGGTTGCTTTGCAGCTCACGTCGCAGCCCCTCTTACGGAGTTTTACTTCATATTCGTTCCAAAGAAGATATTGAACAATAGTTTTCGCAGGCTTTATAGAGCAAGATGTTTTCTTTAAGATGGTTAATAAACAAAGATTGAAAATCTAAAGATTTAGGAATTTCACAGCTAGTCTTTCGCAGGTGCAATATTTTGCAGATGGACTGAGAACCGCTACCACGTCCTTTTTTTTGCTGTTACAGGAATCGCTTTACCAGAATGTGCATTTTGTCTTTAAACAGCGCGACTGAGTCTCTAATATATGGTGTTAGGTTTTCGTTCCTATCAAGCGAACATTTTTATTGATTTTCACTATTTTTACACAAAAACCTATGGAGTGCGGGGAGACATTTTGGAAAATCGTGTATGACAAAAACCTGCCATGCGTGGCCGTTGTTTTTATATCGTCAGGTTCCCGCAAATGTAGCATTAAACGCGCTATTGTTTTGACCTTTCTGGGATCGCTCAGCTTTGAGAAATTTTTCATCAAATGAGGCAGAGGCTGAATACCCATTTCGAACGACGCCCTCCAACTGCGCTTACGAAATTTTTCCTTCTACTCTCTTCTCCTCATAGCTGAGTCTTAATCTCACTTTTGGACTTGTAGAGCTTTCCTTGTAGTTTTCTAGAAAGAACATATTGCTTAGTAATAGATTACGCACATGGCTGAATATTGAATTTGTTCCAGCTGGTTGCTGCATCCTGTATGATCAGAAAATTAATAGCGTTCTTCTACTGTAGTTCAGATCCGTTCATCCAATGTTCACTCTTGAGAAGCCTTTGCACTTCCCTGCACAATACCATCATACTGCATGTTCAACAACCAATCATCCGAAATTTAGTCACATCGGAACGGAAGCGCCCCACCACGGGCCAGACAAGAATTTTCGGTAGTTTTACGTGAGAGCGCATTACTTTGTAATAAGAGCAGCTACAACCATGATACTTTCCAGAAGTATAGCACTAACTATATGCTACATAACTGTTGGTATGCGGTTTTTTTGCAATTGGAAAAGACAACCAATAAGGTCTCCTAATTTTGTTGCAGGACTTATGGGCCACCCTGTAGAAGGCGTTTTTTGTCAGAACACTGGAACCGCTTCATCAAAACAGTCTGGGAATCCTTGTGCATGTGAAGATGTGCATGCAGCTGCAAGTTCAGTGAAAGGGCTTGGCCAGAAGAAAAGAAAGCGTTTGACAATGCATGGCGATGTGTTGCTGAAGCAACTATCTGAGGGCTGCACGGCTTGGGTGTGGCATTGTGGGATCTTCGCAGAACCGAGCCCCTTCTTACCAAGTGTCATCTACCTTGTTTAGTAAAGAGGCTAGGTACTGAACTGATGGAGCTACTATCACGAACATCAACTCCAAAAGTGTAGACTTGCATGCCGTGAAAATCTAACCTCAGAGCATTACCAGCAATAGCATCGCATAATCAAGTCTGAAGGTTTTTATTTGAAGCGATAAGGAGGTTTTAGATCGAAGACGTTTCTGTTTGAATGTGCTTAGCTAAAGCCGGGAAGGTTCGCCTTTTTTGCACCGCATTCAAGCTTTCAGAGAAAACGGATCTATCCTAGTTGTAGGGGCGGACGTAGCTGAAAATTATGCAACGAATTGACATGGGATTCACGGAGCGAGTTCTAGAGGACAAAATAGGGCATAAGCTGACAAAGTTCACAAAAAAACAAAAAAAATTATAACAAAAACAAAAAACCCCGCGGTTGTAAACAGGCAAAGCTATGCGCGCCCCTCACCATGATGAACATGTCAGGCAAAGGACAGCTGTATTTGAATACGCCTTACCCGTCGGGATGTCTTTACAACCGCGGTGATTTTTTGTTTTTTCTTTTGTTTGCTTGTTTTTTGGGTAATATTTCGTTTTCTTGAAGCTGCTCCGTAAAACCTAAATCAATTTAGTGGATAATTTTTAATTTGTGCCTCCACCCCGACTTGGATTCCGTAACATGGAAAAATCATCCAAAGGATATAAAGCGCGCGAATTACATGAGGTAGCTGCTTCACCTAGCAAACTGTAACTGCATGACGAACATGGCGCAAGTTGAGCACACGCTCCCAAACAATGAAGCGACAGCAGTCTAACGACAGTAGAAACAATTCTGAGACCAGCAGGAAGAGGTAGTTTCTCTCATCCTAGATCATTAGGTTCGATCAGGATCAGGAGGACAACCAAATTGTGTGAGTGTTGTAATGATCTAGGATGAGAGAAACTACCTCTTCCTGCTGGTCTCAGAATTGTTTCTACTGTCGTTCAGGAGGACAACCAAATTGTGTGAGTGTTGTAGTGAGTCGGAGGTAGCGTTAGTCACCAGTAAGTCGATCTGTTAGTACGGCTTGTGTCTGCCGCCCCCGTAGCCGCCACCTCCTCCTCCACCGTAAGCACCATCATGGCCACCGCCACCACTGCACATACTGCCACCGCCGTCTCCACCACGAGAGCCACCGTTGTAACCGTACCTCCTCCTCTGCCGTAGCCACCACCTCCGCCATCACCGCCTCCTCCTCCACACTTCGGAACGCCACACTTGTTGCAGGCCTGACGGAAAGTGAAGTTGGTGTTCCCACACGGCTCACAAGGCCAGTCACTACCGCGATCGGAGTTACCTCCACCACGTCCGCCGAAGCCACCACAGCAAACACGACCTCCAGAATCTCCACGGAAACCGCCTCCACCGGATAGATCAGAGAAAAATATTATTTACAAATAGCTGTGACTTTAATAGTAATCAAGACAAAGTTAGTCATTTGGATTCCTAATGATAGTGATTATGCCTTGTGTACGAAATCTCGCCAATAATGGTCGGAACGTAATTAAGCCCATTATTCAGTTAACAAACCTTCAAGCAGAGAAAAGCTTCCGTCGCAGACACGTTATAGCCACTGAAGAAATGGAAATACTGAATGCAGGCTCAAGCTTGAGGTTCGGGAATCAAAAGAGGAGGGGGGGGGTTGTACTCTTTCGGTATTGGCAGAGGATTCTTTCGTATTTTTCAGGTTTTTAGGCGATGTCTGTAATCCTTCATAAGTCGTTTTTTCAAGGGGGGGGGGGGTGTCTACGAGAGCGTAGAGTCTCACCATCGTTCCATAATGTCAATTTTTCCGTTCCCTGAAATTGAATCTTAAAAAAGTTTTAAATGGTGATTGTTTTACGTGTTAGAAATAAAGATTTTCTGCCGGCAGATTTGGAGTCAATGAGAGGTTTCAAAGTTGTTTCAGATGTTTTCCAGGAAGCTATGGACACGGCAGTTTTCTGCCTGAACGAACGTCTTCGTCCAAAGTTACCCTATAAAACTTCGAAGTGCTAATTACTAAGCATGACTTAAGTGCTTTCACTACAAGGTTTTTTGAAGCGCTAAGCGAATAACGGAATGGCAACCGAAGGATGAACTAGTCACGGAATTAATTTTCTCTCTTCTGCAGGAAAGAGCATCAGAAAGTAAAATTGTATCCTACCAAATTTTAAACCACAGTTTGACACACGGTAATGAAACCTTGTTTTCTTCTGAAACTAATGAACAGACATCCCCTATTTGTATCATTTCAAAATGTCGACACCGTTAATGACATGGAAGCTGCTGTTTCTACAGCCTGCTTTTTAAATCGTAGAATCCATCCTTCTTATAGTTTGTAAAGCTTTGTGAACAATTCAGGGACTCCAAAAAACCCAATTTTGTGAAGAGCTTCTCGTAGACCCTGATCGGTTCTGCATCGACGACATTGGAGTGATTTCATAAAAATGATTACAATTCGTTCGTTTTCCGAAATTCAAAAATCCCACTGGCTTTTTGAAAAACGGAAAAAATATGCTAACTTACCACATAAGCATTGTTTTTCAAAAAAAAAGCTCTCCATACGGGGCGGGTGGGGTTGGATTTTTGGCACGTATCTCTGCAACAATGGGCCAGAAATCGAATCCTCACCGTCCTGTATGAAGACCTCCCTCCCTATTGAAAACTAATTACTACACGGTTCGAAAGCGCTTTATCTCTAGTTTTCAAAAAGCTATTAGCTTTTCCAAATTTCGAAAACTTACCGAGATACAATTTTTATACAAAATCACTTCAATTTTTTTCTCTCAAAAATCGAAGGCCTGTGTCCCTTATGAAGACTTCTTTTCTGAAAACCGGTTTTTATACTGCAAGAAAGCTCTTTTTCTAGTTTTCAAAAAAAACCATCGGCTTTTTCAAAATTTCGAAAAACTTACCGATTTATAATCATTTTTGTGAACGTCAAATTTTGTGGCTCCAACGGCGTCGGTGCCATATCGACCAGGGGTCAATCCAGTCTATTCGTTTCAGAAAACCATGATTTTTATATGGGCATGGGTCAAGAGTTGAAATTTTTGTTTCAGAATTTTAACTATGTAGATGATCTCCTTCGGGGGCAGAAAATTACTTGATTATCGATGCAGTGTTCTTGAGCTGTTCACCAAGATTGTTAACGTCTTTTATTAGGCTGACGTTTCGGCGATTTTCGCCTTCTCCGGAGCCTGGAAAAGTCGGAAACATTCGTGTGATTTATCTCATGTCGTGCAATGAGTGCGGGGAGGACTACATAGGGGAAACGGGCAGAGCCCTTTGTGTCAGGGTCAAGGAACATCTAGATGGCCTTATGAAAGGCAACGTCTTGACTCCTTGGGGAGAACACAGGATGCGATGCCATGCAGGCGCGTTACCGCAGGTGTCCGTGTCGATTTTAGCCCGAGAAAATGACATCTCGGCTCGCAGGACACTGGAGGCACTTTGGATCACGGCTAGGAATCCCCATGTCAACCGTAAGGAGGAGTGTCTAGCGATAACGCAAGAACTGGCACCCTTCATTGAACTCTGTAGGTTCTGATCCACCGTTCGATCTGATCTACAGTGGTATATAAGTCGGGTGGTCCCGGGGTTGAAGCTCACTCACCCACGTTGCCTCCAGCTACGGGTGAACGGTGGTCCTTTACGGCAACCGCCTATCAGGTTAGTCGCCCTTCGCAACTCCCATATCTGATCTTGTCTCACTTATCCTTAAGAAAAGTATTCTGTAGAATGAAATGATGTTTGAGCGAGTAGTTCTGCGAATGTTTCCGACTTTTCCAGGCTCCGAAGAAGGCGAAACTCGCCGAAACGTCAGCCTAATAAAAGATGTTAATAATCATGGTGAACAGCTCAAGAACATTGCATCGATAATCAGGAGCGTCATGCCAAGATTCATTGAAAGTCGAACCTGAGCAGAAAATTACTTTTTCATGAAAAACGAGAATTTTGAAAACCATGAATAATCATATCGCTGCGAAGAAGGTTTAGTTTTCTACTGTATATCACCCACATTTTCAACTTTAAGATGGCACAGTTTTCACTCTCTGATGTTCTCCCTTCTGAAGGTGGAAAATTTTTGCCGTGAGAAGTCCATCACTCAGCTGCGTCTCCGTCATCGATCCAAGAGTGTCTCAAAAATTTTATAGGGAGAGCACTTAAGTCAGCCTTTGCAATTAACACTCGACATTTCAAAGTACAATTTCGAAAGCAAATGTTGCTCCTTCAGGTCCAAACTGGTCCTCGGAAAGTCTGAGAAGTTGAAATCGTTGTGATTAATTCGACAACTGCGCGCAAAAGTGGTTTATTTTCAACTGTAAACAATCAAATATTATCAAAAAATTTCATACTCTAAACCTTTATCAACGTTTTTTCTATAAAATAACTTGATCAAACAATTACTTGATAGCGTCTCTTTCTTGAACCAATCTCACACTGTAGACGCTGCACCTGGAAAGAAGAACCTATAAAAGGGAACAAAAGTCGCATAAAAATTTTAAAAATTCGTTACAGATAAGGAATGAAACGGTGGTCTACACAAGGAGGGGGTCGTACAAGACTCACTCTGGGAGGGGGAGTAAATTTTCGGCAAAAATCGAACCCCACGCTTGACCCTGACTCGACGGGATGCCGTCTTCACTCCATACGTTTCCATTTTCTCAAACGCATCGAGCATTTCACAGAATAATAACGATAACGATAACGAAATGAACCTTCGTTAAGGAAGCTGACCAGGCCTGAATACTGGCTGGAAAAAAATTTTCAACGGCATCTTGCCTCAGAAGGCGAGAAAAACACGTAGTTGGAAAACGTGAACTGAGGCGAACACTTCTTTGTCCTGAAAATATGGCAGGATGTTAGGATATGATCTTAATCCTTTTGGATCTCGAAGGAAAACATAGATGATCAGCAAGGCCGGCTTTGTGGCACAGGCGGTGGAAGCTCTTTCTGTTCCCTTCTGGTCTTTCTTGTCACAGGGGTTTGTTTTCCGTTGCGATGGTAAAAGGCCGAACAAATGAGTGATCAAACGAGAAAAGGAGTGTGAGCGCAACCGGCAGCCAAACTTGGAAGGTGTCCGAAGAAGAATCGCTATTTTCAGTCCTTCCATACGCCATCTACATTGCTCTTCATTGGGCTCCGGATCACATCGACATGGACCCGTACATTACGCTGATGTCAAGCACCCCGCTGGTGATGCAGCTGAAGGTCAACCTGACTCTCACCGTATTTGTGGCCTTGGACAGAGCATTGGTGAGCGACCAGGTCGGCTGTGCGTCGTCGTCCACTTGTCCTCTCTCAAATTGTCAGCCTTGCAGGCGCTATATTTCCCCGTTCGATACCGAGCGTTTCCCCAGTCCAACTTCGCCAATGCTGGCCTTCTGCTTGGGATCGTCCTTGGTGCGTGCGACCTGTTGGTGGAATTCATGGTCTCCCCATTCCGGAGAGTTCCCAACTGTGGAGCCATGGGCTGTTTCGTCAGCTTACGATTCCGCGAGTACTGGGGGACCAGCAACATGGTGAGCTGCTTGAGGAGTTCGGCAGAACAATTTGTATACTTTCGAGGACTATGTGAGTGGATATGAGATAGAACGCATTCGTAATGGTCAAATCTTTTTCCTTGAAGGGGCATGTACTAGGCCCTGAGTCTTTTTAGAGGCAGAGTGCTATATTCCTTGGCTTAGCAGCGATTCAGGTGAGGATGCATTCAAGAGATTCTCCATGTCTTGTAGTGTTATAGCTGAATACTCGGTTTCAAACATGAAAGCAGACGTCGAAAACTCAGTGAAACCTTTTTTGCAGTAAAGCTCGTCCAAGAGACCAAGGAGCAAGTCCAACGAGACCAAGGCAATTCTGCAGAAGATTGCTTTAGAAAATCAAATTTTACACAGAGCAGAGAGTACACTCTGCGGAATTCGCGGCGAACAGGTGTTACTTGGTTCAGGTGTTGGGAGCACTGGTCATATCGTTGACTGTTCTGGTGCTGGCTCGGCTGCAGCGGTTGAGGATGGACCAAATGGCGTCCGGGAGCAGAAGTGGGAGCAACAAATTTGCTCAGGTGAGACAAAGGCAGATCCGATTCATTTGAGACCTGCTTCGAGAAGATCGTAGTTTTGCACGGGTGTCCCTTGAAATATCTTCACTCTCTGTTGGATCAGAGGATTCTTCACCCTCCCGCTCATGAACGTACGAACAGAATGGAATTTATTTTAGCCTGTACAAAGGCGTTCATTTTCCGGCACTGAAGCGTAGAAACCGTGCAACGCACTCTTATGATATATCGTAATGCTTGTTCAGTTGGCAATACAAGTACTATTGATATGAAGTTGAGGATGATTGGATCTGATGTGCTCTGCGGTTGGACTTGCACTCCCTTTTGATGAGCTTCATATAGGTTTCAACTTAAGCTTCTAGTAGCTACGTTTCCGCGATTTTAACTGGAAACTTCGGGCGGTACAACCAAGGTTGGTGACCAAGCTAGTGCTAACGAGATAGGGCGAACGTTTCTTTGTAACAGTCTTCTTCCCAGTTACCATCGAGGACATGCCGAGATTTAACGACAATCGGTCATTTGATAAGCTGAGATTTCCATCTAAGATTTTAGTTAAACGCATTTCGCACTCCGTAGCGATCCCGTTGATGGTTCTCTCTTTTTGAATTCGAGCTTCAAGATTTATTGGCTTCAAGAATAGATGTCTGCTGCTCGCGAATGCTAACGATAAATTCTACAAGACAAGACAGTGCTATGGGTTTTGGTCTTATAAACAATAATTTTGGTTAGAAGGCAAGGAGAGATATTGGATATCGAAGGGAGAATCGCAAGTATAGATCTGTTAAGACTGTTCACTCCCTCTTTCAGGCGAATCGGACGGCAATTGCTTTCCTGTTGTGTTCACTCCTCTTCCTGACGATACCTAGTGTTGTCGTTGGAGGTGCAGAGATAATAGGCATCTCTCTTTTCAACTACATCGGTCCTTTCTACGCTCTTGGACTGCTGTGTGCAAGTGGGTCGCTTTCATAAAGTTCTCAAAACTGGAACAAGCTAACCGATTACGTTTAGGTTGCTCAAATAGCGTGATCCTATTAGTGCTGAACAAGGAGATGCGAAGATTTGTGAGGACGTTCATCAGAGGAACGAATTCTCGTGCCTCGCACTTGTTTTCGCAGAGACACAACTGTGAGGCGGCCGTTTCCATCGTCAAGCCATGCTCCGCATCGCAGGTGTTTACTGTGACCCGCTGAATAGTTCGTTTCTGAAGCAATAAAGCGCTCGGTTTCTGCAAGTTGGCAGCACTGAAGAAGTGTGTGCCAGAAACACGCGACCCTTTCCATTTCATGTGCAGGCGCGTTCATTTTGCTAACGGGCGGTTTAGACAGATCTCATTGACTCGATTTTCTATCTGGACGCTTCAGCTATCGAAATAGCAATGTGCCTTTTCGACTCACTTTGCTCGTCGATTTTTGGAACAGACGTCATAATCATCAAGTAATTGTGCGCTATTAAATTTCTATGAGGATAAAGGAAAAGGATAAACGACGGAGTTACTCAATCCCTTTTGGGATGCGCTACGCATTCTACTTCCACGGGCTGTCGTAGAGACAATTTGAATGCGTATTTGGCTATACAATGACTTGCGGAGGCCGGTCGCTGAACAACTCTGCGCTCTATCCTTACGAGACAAGTCCGGTATTATATCACCGACCCACGAAGGGATGGAAGGCCTGGTTGACCTGAGTCGGAAATCCGAGCCAAAAATCTGGTAATCGCGAGACTCGGCACCTTCTCCGACTGCATTACACACGCCCTAATGTACAGGGTGCGTAAAAAGTATTGACGCACTAAATGACGGTTGTGGAAATAGTATTGCGCAGTAAGATTTCAAATATTCACTTGAGAAATATGGAAAATGATTTTGCAAACACGATAGAATAACTCGTAATTGACATTGGCTCTTTACTGTGAATACAGCAGCGAAAACGACGGAAAAATTCATGAGCACGCGCCGCAAACACTTGCTTGCATTTCGTTCCGTGCTTTGAACAGGGTAGCCTTGTGCGACTGGTCACTTCTGTTGAGAGTAGCCCAGACCTCATTCTCTAAAATCGCCTAAAAAGAGTAATCCAGCGGATTCTTGTTTAAGCTGTGCTCGTCTGAGAAGCTGTCTACACCTGCGCGCGTTATCTGTTTACCGTTATCGGACAGAGGTTGATAATTTCGGATTTGAACGTTAACGTGCGTGAATCTCTTGTAATCATCCTCTGTTATGACAAAGCCGTGGCTGACGTTTGGGTTGCTGACATCTTTCCTCACCTACCGTTTCGAACAGCGCCTAAATCTCTTGTTAAGGAAGTATTCGGCTCTTTGGGTAACAAACAAAAAAAGGGCCACCGTAACGATGACGATCGTGTCGTCAATACGTCAATACTTTTTACGCACCCTGTATATGAGATAATATAAATGAGAGAAGCTCAAGAACTATTACGCTCTTGCTCAGTTTATAAAGAAGGACGTTCACGGAACTCTCCGCTCACCTGCTTTCTTGATACTGATAGTCTCGCCTACAGGTTTGATGGTCCTACAGTTTAATCCGGCGAGACCTGGTTGAACAAAGACGAAGACCAGTGATGTCATATCGCTGCCTGGCAGTCTTAGAATTCAATTCCAAAATCACACTCAAAAATGATTCGAGAACCCTTTTTGGCTCGTGTTATTAAACCTTGGAATGAACTTCCAGCATTAATTTTCAATTCTTCACCAATAGCGTTTAACTACAAATATTTAGAAAACCTTCTCCAACAGAAAGTACATTTGTGAAGTCAACTGCAAGTTACTTTCTCAATAGAGTGGTATATATTTTGTTTAAACATATATGTAGTCGCTTTTTCAGCGAATGCATTTCGTAGTCGATTTGAAAAAGCTCTCTTCACTTTTGAAAACCAAAACCATGGAGGCAATCGCTTTTCTAGTCTTTGCGTAAGAACTTGACAGGAAGCGATATCACGTCGAACAGCTCTATGCTCTGATCAATATGGGATGCGCTACGCTCCCGATTTCTTCGGAATACCGTGAAGGCAGATGACCGCGTTTATTGCCTATATAATGGCTTGCGGTGGCCATTCGATGCATCCTACTGCTCGCAGGCAAGTCTTGCACTAATATGCCGACACCGGAGGGATTGAAGGCCTGCTCGATCTGGAATGGACTCGAACCAAGAACCTTCGATCGGGGTGCACGAGATAGCCGGCGCCTCCAACGACTGCGTTTCTTCGTGGTTAGTCGTGATTAATTCATTAAAAAAACCGTATATTACGAGACATAATTAGCGCTGCTTGTTATATTAGACTGCTTCTCTTCTCGAATATGTGGACACCTTGCAGGTCTTCAACCCACCCGAATCTTCGGTAAAGCTCGGGGACGCGGAAACCATTGCCTCAAGGTGGCACTAGAACAGGATGTCAGCAATACCACGACTGCCCCTTTAGGCCTATAATGAGAATAAATCTGCACTATTATTTTGTATGGCCACACTAACATATAATTTTGAAAACATTGAACTGCTCAAACGTAGCAGGGCAGCGACACTGAAAACAGCAGCAAATCTGCACATCCTTTATGTAAAGTAAGATCTCTCGTTAAAAAATATTTCCCTTCACTGTTGGGCCATAATAGGAGCGAACGTTAGTCTGAAGCAGTGGTAAAACTAGTCCTTTATGTTTTCGCTTTTCTTCCTTTCTCGCACATTTACTTCTTTTTTTTGTGGGACCACATCTGCTCACGCTGCGAAAAACAAATGCAGCCATCAAAGCAAATTTGATTAGCCATGAACAGCCCATATCCATACCATATGTCACAGCGAACAAACATTATGTGCTGGTGCTACTTCAGAGACAATCTGAGATGAGAGAGAAGCTCGTTCCTGGTTGTTATCGGGCTGAATTTCAGACTTTTATAGCAAGGAAATCTGGTATTTTGGGAATCGAAACGCTTTGCATATTCTCCCACTTCTCCCTACTTCATGGCAGTGAAAGACCGAAGACCTTGGCATTATTTATGAGCATGTTCCAAGTTGATCCTCAATACGCAGCGCGGCAAGAGTCCGCTTGATTCACCAATTGAGGCTCAACTAAAATTGCGTTTCGGGCTTAAACGTACTTCTAAACAATGCTGAAATCACCTGTATCACCTGTCGTCCCGTTGATCATCGACTTGTTTGAGCCGGCGCCAGCAGAGTCTCCATTCGTCCCTGTCGCGTGCCATAGTGCGCCAATGGATCCTGCTCGCTCGAGGGACACGAAGAGCGTCATAGGGACACGAAGCGCGTCGGTCGTTCAGAGCTTTCACGAAGAAGTCCGACCAACGCATTGGTGGGCGTCCTGGTGTTCTCTTGACATCCCGCAGAATCCAGTCGGTAACAGCTCTCCTCCAGCGGGTGTCTGGGAAGCGCATTACGTGGCCGGTCCACCTAGCTTTCGACAACTTGGCCCACGCGACAGCGTCTCTGATCTTCGAACGTCGGCGAATCTCGGAACACCGAAGGCCTTCTCCCACTTGCGTGAGTAGTGTCACTCCGAGCATCGTCCTCTCGATTCCACGGTGCGCGGCAGTGATCGCGTGTTCATCCTGCTTCCGTATAGCCCAGGTCTCTGAGGCGTATGTTAGGGCAGGAAGAACAGTGGAGTCGAATAGGTGGGTACGGAGTCGAACGTTCTTCGTCTTCTTCGCGACTTCTTTGCCGCTCTTGAAAGCTCCCCAAACCGCTCGTTTCTTCCAGCTCAGCTCCGGCGCTAGGTCGCTGGCCATATTGACTTCGCGACCCAGAGACACGTAGTTGGAGCATGCAAAGATGTTTGTTCCATTGAGCGAGGATGGGGCATCAGAAACTTGTCCGTTCCTCATGAACATCGTCTTCGAAAGATTCAGCTGCAGCCCGACGTTCCCACATACACGATCGAAGTCGGCCAGCATTCGCTCCGCCTGGCTGATGCTCGGTGTTATGAGCACGATGTCGTCAGCGAAGCGAAGATGATGTAGTTGCCGGCCGTCGACTTTCACTCCCATGTCTTCCCATTCTAGTTCGCGCATGACGTTTTCGAGGGTGGCGCTGAAGAGCTTCGGGGATATGGTATTCCCCTGCCGAACCCCCCCCCCCCTCTTCATGTCGATCACGACGTCGTTATAGAATGGTGAGATCTTGGTCGTGAATCCACTGTACAGCTCTCGAAGGACTCTGATGTACTGAGTAGGAACACCCTGAGTGAGCAGGGCGTCGATGACCGCTTCAGTTTCAATGGAGTCTAATGCCTTCTTCACGTCGATGATCGTAAGGCACAGCGGCAGCTTGCACCCTCGCGACACTTCGATGAGCTTCGTAATGGTGAGTATGTGGTCGTTCGTGCTGAATCATCTTCGAAATCCTGTTTGTTGGCTATCCTTCGTCCAGCGCTCGGTTGATCCTATTCAGGATCACACGAGTGAACAGGTTGTAGACTACGGACAGCAAGCAGATCGGGCGATAGCTGCCAATGTCGTGCACGTCTCCCTTCTTGTAGAGCAAGACGGTCCTGCTGGTCTTCCACTGAGATCGAACCTTGCACTCCGACAGGTGGCGTGCGAAGAGCCGTGCCAAAGTGTTGATGAGCGTTGGCGGAAGGTTCTTCAGGTGTTCGGGTCTGATCCCGTCAGGACCGGGTGCTGTACGTTTCTTCACCGACGAGATGGCGTGTCGGATCTCGGAAGGGCGAACAGAGGGAACGACGTATCCATCCTGCGGAAGATGGCATGGGGGCAGGTGGACGTGGCTATCGAAGAGATCGGAGTAGAAGTCGTGGATGACCTTCTCCATGGTCCTTCTGGAAGAGGTGGCGGTTCCGTCAGGAAGTCGGAGAGCGGTCATCATGGTCTTGAAATTGGCGAAGTTCCGGAGGGCATTGCGGCTTAAACCTGTCTCTGCAGCTTCTGCCAACACTTCCGCCCTTCTCTCCTAATGATCCTCCTTTATCGCCGCTCTGCATAGCTGCGCAGCTCGGCCGTCAATTGGTAGTTGCCTGACGCTCGTGCTGCTCCACACTGGCGTATAAGCTGGAGAGTTTCTGGAGACAGACGTCTCTTGGCGGTCTTCAGGCTCTCGGCTTCCTTAGCACTATCGCGGAGATGGTGCACGAAGCGGTCGTATTCCTCGTCGATGTTGTCCATGACGGTATCTTCCCAAAGGCCGGCAAGAGAGGTGTACATGTCCCAGTTTGTGGTTGTTTTGGGGCTCCTCTTCTTGAACTTCAGCCTTCTCTCCTTGACGCGAAAAGCGGAACCTCGCGCGAAGGACTCGGTGGTCCGATCCCGTGTAGAACGGGGACAATGGAAACGTCGGTCAGGCAATATTTGCGGTTGAAGATGATGTGGTCGATCTCGTTGTGGAACTGGCCACCGGGGATTCCCAGGTCCTTCGAAGGGAGGGAGGCTTCTGGAACTGTGAGTTTCCATGGATGGTCTTGGTCGACATGATAAACTCAGACAGGCTTTCAACTTGCTCGTTCCACTCCAAACCGTGGGTTCCGATTGAAGTTCTTCCGGCGACCTTCGTGGCCCGATCTTGGCGTCGAAGTCGCCGACGATCACATTGTAGAAGGTGCGGTCTTCCTTATAGAACTTCTCCAGCTCCACGTAGAAGACTTCGACCTCATCGTCGTCGCAGTCGGATGTTGGGGAAACGCGACGATCACAGCCAAAGCTGGCACGGAACCACATCGCTTCAGACGTTCGATTCGGGTTGTCAGAGACTCGTACGAATATATGTTCATGGCCAAGTGCGTGTTGACGAGGACACCAACGCCGCCTACTCCCCTGTTGTCCCATGTTCCGAGGAACAGTTCTTCTCCGGAGTCGTAGGCGGCGTGTAAGGGGTGGTGTCTTTTCGTCTCGGTCAGTCCGATGACGTCGTACTTGATCTTCCTGGCTTGCATCATCAGGTCCTCGACGGATGCTTCCGATGCAAGCGTGAGGGCGTTATAAGTACAGATCGTCATCCTTGTTCTTCTCAATTAGCCTGGTTAGGCCCTGAGATTTTAGCAGCCTCTCCATACTCGTCCTTCTCATCGCTACAGAAATGGCGGCTCTTTCGGGGTCAGGGGAATGAGGCCCTTTAGTGCTGCTGTGTTTGACTCCAGTATACACGGTAGCTAGTCAGGCTCTGTCGTGCGGGCGAAGAACGCCGGGAAGCCAGCCAGACTGCCCGAAGGGACGGGGCGAGACTCTTCAGGCGGCCTCGAATCGCCTTACATGTACTCCCAGTCTGCCGAGTGCAAGCTTTTGGCCGGGCCGACACAATTACAATCCGCGCAGTCACGGACACATCCACGCACACTGTGCACGAATATGCCGCTCCCACGCACAAGGAACGCGTCGACCCGACACAGCAGGAGCAAGGAGTCCATCCCCTACATCCCACCTGCGTCTCCTGCTGGCAGGACACGGTCGCATTTGTTTCACCTTTCGTTCCCCTATCCACCACCCGGGGGACGCGCCACGTGGCCCTGCGACAAGTGGCCCGAGATCCCTCCTAACAAGGGAGCACGAAGGCTCTTTATCGAGGGAGATCCGTGGATAGAAACCGAAATTCTGAACACGGCCATGCACATTCATGTTTTCTTTGATTTGACCTAGAGCCTCTCAAAGAGCGTGCTGTCAAGGTCATTGCTGCTGTGTCCTCTACCTGGAATCAAACCTATTTCTCGAAGTGGAACCCAGCGGTACGTTAGTGACCTAGAAATCTTGTCCACATTTTCGACAAAAAAGCGTTTTGTGAGACAATGCGCAGCATATATGATGCACCCGCGCCAGCCCAAAAACGATGGCGGCAATGGGTCGTTCAACCTCCCCACCAAAACTTATTGAATAGACGCATACGGGTTACGTTCACGGCATCCAGTAGAAGTAGATACGCTTCCGGTTTACAAATCAGTACACGAACTATGAAACGACTGCTCCGAAAACCGCCAAAAGCCGGAATTCGGAACGCGGAAATGGACATGCCGCATATCCCTGTTTAAATAACTCAGGCACAGAAAGCAAACTGCTCGACGGAATTGTCGTCCGAACGGGGTTTTCATACTCCAGCTGTGGCAGCTAGTCGCGCAGCGCAATACACCGGGTCTGTCGCTAGTTGTTGTGCTTTAAACGCAAGGAATCCAGCTGACGAGCACTCATGACACTTAACCGGCCTTGCTGAATGTCTATCTATCCTAATTGGAAGGGAGCAGCGCTAAGGTAGCGGTTGCGTTCAGAATCCCACGAAACGAGACCTACTCTCTGAGTTCGCATAGGTACCATCGTATCGTTTGGCAGTAGCTGAAGCTCTGGAGCAAACTCAAAGGAGGGGGTGGGAGGCGAGACACTGCATGCCCTCCTCCGACAAGGATAGACCCAGTGTCTCCCATGGAAAGCAATGTTAGCAGCCTGACGAGTGCTTATATGTAGAACTGTGAACTAGAATTGGTGTTCCAAGCCAGACCTAAGATTATGAGGCAAAAAGACAAGCATGCTCCTGATAAGGAATTTAATTCTTGATTCAAACACTCATGAAAATTTTGTGGCCTTGGTATTCGGTTGTCATCGTTTCAAGAAAAGAAAGAGGAATCCAATTTGGCTATCACACTGTGTCGACATCCGGATGCTCCACCGACTTGAAAGCATCACAGTCGCAAGATTGGTGAGCATTCAGTCCTAAGTGGGCCCCCTCCCAACCACATTTGCGACTATTGCTTATTGCTAGCAACAGCTAGCAATAAACAATACAACATTCGTCACAACTATAATAGCTATCATTAAATGCAAAAAGGACGCAAAGCGGATCTGTATAATAATAACAGGAACGTTAATTCCTAATGACATCAGAAATGGCCTACCTCACTTCACCACTATGTACTGCAAGCAAAGCTGTAAGTAGGACTAAGTCTTAGTCCATGAAACGCTTTTTATAACCTTGTCCCTATAACTCTCATTATAAAACTTTATTTCACTGTGGTTCAAATCATCGGACGATTTGGACCACAGACCCATGAGCTCCCAACATTTATTCGTATTTATTGGAGGTTGAAGCGAAGCTTTTGAAATTGAAATGTCTCAGTAAAGAAATTCCTCCCGGAATGTCTCTTTCGCTGAAAGACGTTTCACTGTTCTGGGGATTAGGGATCGGGAGGTACGAGAAGTGGCAGGAAAAAGGAAAACTAATTGAGTGTAGTATAAGATCCATTCCAACAGAAATAGAACTCTGTTAGATGCGCTCCATTAAGGTTAAGTAAAAGTTGCAGGCAAATAGTTGCACTATAATCTGGGTTTGCTGTAAAAGCAACAGAGTAACTACAATACAGCAGAGGAAGCGACAAAATAGGATTACAGAAACAAATTACTTCCACAGTGACTCCCCCCCCCCCCCCGAGCCCCTTAGCGCCAAAAAAACCATGTACTGCAAGCAAAAATGTATCTCAACATACATTTTTGAACCACATTTGTATTTACTGAAGCATAGTACACTAACCAAATTCCGGAGCTGTCCTCCGACTTCCGACGACCATCTGCCTCTGGGCTTTGACGACTCCTTCACCTGAATAGAAAAAGACAAGTTAAACAATCTCCAACTTCTCTCTTCTTCGACAACTTTGATTAACGAAGTTAAACAACTTTGATTAACGAAGCAAACGAAAAACGGAGTTCACTCCAGTGGACAAATTTTAAGTCTGCGCGGTTCAAAACGGACAATAGGGTAACCCCCCCCCCGGCCCCTGGCGCCCAAAAAACCATGTACTGCAGAAAAACAAGCTTGTCTGCTGCTTACACAGCCCCACGTACATTTTTTAAACCACTTTCCATATCACTAAAGCATAGTACTAACTCACCGAAGTCCGGCGGTTTTTCTCCGACACCGACGACAAGCCGACTCTGGGACGGCTCCTTCACCTGAAACACACATGCTAAACGACTTCGATTAACGAAACGAGAACGAACCAGCAACGAAAACCGACGGAAATGACGCGAAACATCGACAAGCAAGTGAAAGCCTAAGGGCATTACGCATTCGCCCCCCCCCCTCCGCGCCAGTTGCAGCGACCGCTCACACCTCACGAGACACTCGGGTGTACTGCTTCACCTCGGGTGTACTGTGCCTGCGCAGACGGAAATCGTGTCCGCGCAGGCTCCGCGAAGAGCGCTCTCGTCCTCGATGGGAAATTCTCGAAAAACTAATTCTCCCGGAATTGGCGGAGATTGATACCGTTCGATAGAGCTTTTCCAGCTGAACAGAACGGTACTGTCTCGAGTGTCAAAAACAAAAATGTTGGTGAGTAAGGGCGGAAGAAACTTCACCGCTGCCCTCCGCCGCCCAAAAATGGCAGCTGGGACAGAGGCAGGTTAGGCAGCTGGGAGTTATAGGCACTTCATCGTAAACTACCTTAATTGATTTGCTAGCCTACGCATTCGTAGGCCGTTAGCTGATCGCGCGTTCCCACAGTGGTCGACTGAAATCGGAAAAAATCGCATCACACAAGGCTTACCTGCATTTTCGCGCCGCTGTAACTTTGACCGTTCATAAGCTACGCTGCTGTGCTTCAGCACACCTATTGAAATTTGTACTGCATACAAAATCCACAAGTTGCAGCCGGAAGGATCCAAACGTGACAGAGTTATTGCGCTCAGAACACTCGACCAATTTAGCACAACAACGGTCGATGTCCTCCGCACTCTTACTCGCCCAGATCACAGATCTTGCTGCAGTAAGACCGTTTAATCCGCCACGGAAAGCTCTATCGAATGGTTCAACAACATCTGTTTTCGATGACGTCATTGTCCTTCTGCCGCGGCCTTGAGCAGCCTCGCCTTTGACGCGGAATTGTCAAAAAAAAACGATGTTCCCAGAATTGGTCGATATTGACACCCTTCGATAGAGCTTCCAGGGCTGAACAGAATGGTACCACTGAGAGCGTCGAGAACTCAAACTTGCGCGAGTAAGATCGGAAGGAACTTCGCGGTCGCCCTCCGCCATTCTAAAATGGCAGATTGTGCTAAAGCAGTTCAGGCATCTGGAGAGCTGCGAGTCGTCGTAAAGTCTCGTACTACCCCATGCATTTGCATGCCGTTAGCTCTTTTTGTCTTCCCGCAGTAGTCGATTGAACTGGAAAAAAATCGTGTCGCACAAGGCCAAACTGCATTTTCGACCCGCTGTAGCTTTGTTCGGTCACAAGCTAAGTCGCTGTGTTTCAGCGCACTTTTTGAACTTTCTACTACTTACAAAATCCACAAGTTGCAGCCGGAAAAATTCAAACGTGACAAAGTTATTGCGCTCAAAACACGCTCGCGGTGCAATTTGCGAGCTGTCGCGCCCAGTCGATTGATAGGTTCGATCTTGTATACATTGTGCACGGCGCACACCAAAGTCTCGTCGGAACAAAGTATAGCAATTCCTGAGTAGGACAGCTGAAAATTGCTCATAAAACTTCCTAAACGCTCACTCAACAAGCGATCGCGCCGCCCACTCGATTGATAGGTTCGATCCTATATGCATTATGCAGAGGGCACTCCAAAGTCCCTCCAGGACAGAGCATAGCAATTTCTGAGTAGGACGGCCGAGAATTTCTCATAAAACTCCCTAAATGCTCACTCTACAAGCTGTCCCCCCCCCCCCCGATTGATAGGTTCGATCCTATATGTATTGTGCACGGCGCACTCTCAGAGGATTCCTGGCATGACAGAACACTTTACGCCATGCTTGAGATACACGTAAAACATGCAATTCCTGGAGTATAAGCTTCTCCAATCGCAAAAAGTCTGCTCCAGTCATTTTTGACCACCCACTGCGAAAACGCGGTTATCTGGCGAAGTTGTGTACATGCTTGTGTAAATCTCGAAGAGACGAGTCGAACGGTACCAACCGTTTCTCATAAAAAAATACAATCCCAAATTAGAGGAGTTGTGAGCACACAACGGTTTTCGACGGCTTGCGACCGGCAACTCGTCCACGACCGCCCTTCGCAATGAACTGCAAGTTTTCAATTTCGGACAATTTCATGGCTACATATGAAATATGTATACCGAACGATAGAGCTCGAGCTCCTAAGCTCAAATATGCCCTTGGTTTTTCAGACGGGTGACTTTCAGGCGAGTTATACCAAAAAGGTGCAAAAAAAAACAAAATCGCGGTTTTGCGGCGTCTATTCAAAAGACGCGTCCGGTACTGTGTACGGCTGCAGGGGGGTAGTTACGCATCCATTGCTTAATGCGAGAGTACCAAGCAATAACCACAGCACGATACTCGAATTGAGAAGTTCTGTTAATTGTAGAGAGAAAGACGTTTCTTAAAAGCGCTCTCAGTTCTGAACCATCGATCGACAACATCATCCATCGCGTAACCGAAACCTACTTAGAGAGCCGATTTCCTGCGCTTGCTTGCACTTTTGCCATTTTTAAAACTAAAATATGGCACTAGTATTTCATAATTCTCTGCACTCGCTCGAGCTACCCTTCTCCAGTTCTGTAAAGAACGTTTGCTTTCCGAGAGTCTGCAGCAGCAAGTAAATCAGATAGGGTAAATGCAATAGCCTTAGTCATCCCACTGAAAAGGGAGAGCAAAAGTGCCAGAAACAGTTTGACCTTTTCTTGAAATTTTCACTTTGACCGCACGTTATATATCAATTTTTTGCTTCGCCATATGAAGTGCAAGGTGAACCGATAGAAACATATCGCTTATCATTCCACATGGGTACAGCAACTTTCCGGATACCGCTTCCAATCGTAAATGATACTCGGTTGTGGACTTGCGTCAATTCTATTCGGCAGGATTTACATGATTCTATTATAAACAAATTGACTAGGCGTTTTTACTAAGCAGGACGTGGATCAAAGAATACCCGTTCCTCTTTTTCTAAGAAGCTGTTTCCAATGTCTTTCTGTGAGCTTGACCGACCTTTTACAGTAGGAATGCGATGTGCCTTGCCAGCTCTCGGGCGGAAACGGAGGAACACTGGCTCCTAGAGCAGACCAGGAGATTATTTTTAATGGTGTATTGCACTTGCTTCTCCTCTTAAGCTGGCCCGGTTCCAAGCGGCAGTCTTTACAGTGTTAGAGAAATGGAAAGCTTACTTAAGCGAACAGAAAAGACGGATTCGAGAAGCCTGTGCACAGGACGGTCTTCTACCAAAGCAGCATATTAGAACATCAAAATCAACTACAAAAGGAAGTGGGAACGCGCTGTAAGAGGAGACCATTGGGGCGGGCACTCTATAACCCGGTACACATAAATTTGGACGCTAGTTAGTCGTTGATGACATTTCGAAAATTTACGACTTACTACCCGAAATTTCGTAAACGCAAATCGTAAAAAGTTCGGCAAAAATAGCTGTAAATCGTAAAATCGGAAATCGTAAATCGTAGTTACGCTCATACCTGAAACAGTCCGAGAGATGCAGGTCTAGGAGTCAGTGAAACTGCTGTTACAGATGGTTTTAAACGCCTCGGAAAGGTGAAAAAGCTCCGAAGGTGGGTGCCTCACGATTAGAGTGATCGCCAGAGATTGCTGCGTTTCGAAATCTGTTTTTTCTTGCTTCTCCGGAATCAAAACGACCTGTTTTGGATCGAGTCGTCACATATGATGAAAAGTGGATTCTGTTCGATAACCGAAGACGATCAGGGCAGTGGGTTGATGCCGACTAACCGCCAGGCACTTCTCAACACCGAAATCCCACCAGAAAAACACTATGGTAACAGTGTGGCGGTTGGTGGCTGGCGTGATTCACTGCAACTTTCTGAAACTAGGCCGAACCATCACAGCAGGATCCCACTGTGACGCGCAGCCGGCATTGGTCAACAGAAGAGGTCCCATTCTTCTGCACAACATCGCCCGCCTACACATTTCGCAAATCACCATGAGAGAACTAAACGGACCCAGGAGTTGAAGTTCTGCCTCATCTACCAGACTTTGCACAAACCCACTACTACCTTTCTAAGCACTTTCAGAACTTCTCCGCTGGAAGAACCTTTGCAAATCAGGACCACGCAAAAACATCTTGGCTAGAAATGGTTGCATCTCGACCACCCAGTTTTTTTTTATGACGGAACTAATCAACTAGTGTTGCGCTGGAAAAAATGCGCTGCTTAGAGTGCTGCTTATATCATCTGAACCCAGTGAATATGAAGAATCTGATGATTGTTTGAAGTGGACCAGTCGAAACCGCCAAAGCTTTCCAGCGAACCTATTAATTCAGAGTTTCCACCTACTGAAGACGACGCTGTGCGGATTCGGCTGCGCGCGTGGCCAGCTTTTGGATTTGAAGTGATCTGAACCACGTTATGTTTTGTTGAAATTTCAAGTTGCGGCACCATGACTATCCATGGAGCGTGTGCATATTCTACTGTTGCAGCAATCCGCTCGTATTTTCAGATCTTTCACGCTCAAGATACTGCACCAATACATGTCACTCATAACGGTAGTTATAACTGAATCGCCTATCCAGTAGAAATATCACGGGTAGCACTTGCAGGTGCTTTCCGATATAGTCGTTTGTACGCTAGTGTATGTCTATTTCCATCGGTACTTCTCCACTAGAAGGCAGACAGCACACATGACATCGAAGTGAGCCACGAAACCGCATTGTCCCTCGGAAACCTTGACGACGTCACGAATTCGTGCATTGACATTTCGCTCAAATATATTTATGATATGCGAAGGCGAGCACATTCGACTGTATCTCGTGCAGTCTGTGGGACTGTTCTTTTTCTTCCAAATCGGAGTCGTTGTGCTTTGTTGCCCACATTCACGTATCGCCTCTTCCATGATGAGGGAACACTCAGCAAAATTTTAGTCTCTAGAATTCGACTGACAAACCGTCGGAATTAGGCATTGTTTGGTCTCATGTTGTTCAGAGCCGCGTCCGCTCTCTGCGCAATGCTGTTGCAATTTGGACCATGAATAGGAGCCGTAAGGCCAATTAAGAAACTCTACATTAGGACTTTCCTCGACACGAAAGGGCTGACTTCATCACGGCCTTCTTTGCAGCCTAGTTTACTTTCTGCAATTTCCTTCAGCTATCGGCAGTGCTGTTGCTGACAAACACAAAATAAAACAATTTCTTCTCTCACTTTCGCTTGCCGGCCAACTTTGAGTCGTCAAGGCTTCGCAACGCCGAGTTCAAACTGCAGAGCTTGACGTTTTGCGTCGGTTGCCTTCTTCCAGATTTCGTAGACATTTGGGTTGTCGGTAACCGGACTGAGAAATCACAGCTTCTTCTTCTTCTTCTTCTTCTTCTTCTTTTTCTTCTTCTTCTTCTTCTTCTTCTTCAGCGTTTGTCATGCTTTCTTGCAGGGTCTGCTTTCCTGGAATTCTGGCGCCACTTTTCCCGATCAAATGCCTGATCAGGGTGTAACCTAGCCATCTTCAAGTCCTGATGCAGCGTATCAAGCCAGCGCTGCTTTGGTCTCCCTCGTCCGGGAACCTCGAAGTTAAGGCCAGTCTTTCGGACAGTGTCACCGCTTGCGCAAAGAACATGGCCGTACCATCTCAGACGAGCTTCATGCAATTTCTCAACTATCGAGGTGACACCAAATCTTCGAATGGTATCGTTGCGCACACGGTCCAAACGCGTAACTCCGTCCGTCCACCGCAGCATCTTCGTTTCCATTACGCTGAGGCGCCTTTCAATTTCTTTAGTGACGGGCCAGCACTCAGCTCGGTAAATAGCTACAGGTCGAACGATTGCTCTGCAGATCTTCGATTTAAGCCGCTCTGGTATCTTCTTGTCGCAGAGCACTCCCGTCAGAGAGCGCCATTTGGACCACGCTGCACTCACGCGTGAGTTGGCTTCAACGAGTACACCGCCATCGGACGCGATTGCTGATGCTAGGTACTTGAATACCGAAGTACTTGGCAGCTTAATGCCATTTACCTTAATGGAGCTGGACTCATCTTCGTCAGTCATCATATACTCGGTCTTTTTGACATTAAGTTTGAGTTCAAATCTCTCCAAGCGATCGCACCAAGCTTATACCTTCCGCTGGAGTTCAATTCTGTCATCGCAAGCGAGCATTACATCGTCAGCATAAAGCAACGTCCAAGGGACGGCCGCTGAAGATCACGTGATATGGCATCCATAATGACGATGAAGAGCAGTGGGGAGAGCGCAGCACCTTGATGTACTCCGACAGAGATGGGAAACTCCATCGACGTACCTGCTGGCGCTTGGACTCTACTCCTCGGGCAAGAGTAGAGTAACCGCACCCACTCGATAAGGTCTTCGGGAACATTCCCTATCTTAAAGCATACGATATCACTTTACGCGGAACGCGATAGAAGGCCTTCTCCAAGTCGAGGAAGGCAAGATGCACCGGCTTCTGTTTCTCACGGTGCCTTTCTACAAGTAGATGAACGGCGTGTATGGCATCGATAGTGCCACACCCAGGTACGAAGCCTCACTGGTTGGCAGAAAGCTGGACGACGTCACGAATGCGTTCAAAGTTCTTCATGCTATGCGAAAGCAAACGAATTGGACGGTAGCTTGTGCAGTCTGCTGGACCGCCCTTATTCTTCCAAATTGGAATCGTCGTGCTTATCTGCCAACTATCAGGTAGTTTCTTCTACCACCTGGTTGAAGAACATCGTCAGCCACTCAGCTGGGTACCAGGGTTTGGACTTCCACAAATCGGCCGCCAGATCATCAGGGCCCGTTGCCTTGCCCGGCTTCATCTTCCTTGAAGCCGCTTCTGTCTACTCAATAGTGATTTTCTGAACGGGACCGTACACGGAAGGAGCAGAGGGAATGGCTGGATGGGCAAGCTCTACCGTCGAGATTTCCTCAAAGTAGTTTCGCCACTGATTCAAGGCCATTTTGCGGTCCATTAGGATCCATCTTTGGCATCAACGATGGCCATTCTCATCGTTGATGCCAAAGAACTTATCAACATCCTCTGTCTGGCGATGAAGGACCTTGGCGAGTCGATAAAGAAATCGCCCACCATCGCGCAACTCAAATCTCTCGTTGACATCATCGTAATAAGTGGCTCTTGCAACGGCCACTGCCCTCTTGGCCAACTTCTTCGCTTCCTGATACAAGCGCCATTTCTCGTCTGTCTTGTCGCTGAGGAATGCATGGTATAACCTCTTCTTCTCACGGACTTTTTCTTTAACCTCGTTAGTCAACAGCCATGACTGCCTGTCGACCTTACGCCGTCCCGGTTTCGTAGTGCCAAGTTCGGAGCGTGCAGCATCTAGCATGACTTTGGTGGCACCCCGCCAGCTTTCTTCGACGGTCGTGACCGTCGGCAACTGAATGCAAGATGTCACAGCTGCTTCATTCTTCTTCAATCGCCACCACTTAATTCTTGCTGGTCCGCAACGCTCAATCTGCCTAGTGCTCAGAGGAGCGATCTTCATAGTGCAGATCAGCGGTCGATGTTGCGTGGCGACCGTCTCGTACGGCACGATCTTCGCGTCAGTGAGCAGCTCTTGGTCTCGATTCCTCACAAGGACAAAGTCGATTTGTGTTTTAGTGTTCCCGCTATAAAACGAGATGAGGAGGTAGGCACGTTTTCGAAACTTCATGTTCACCATGGCGAGATCATGCGACTCTGCATACTCAAGTATGCGCTCACCATCGACGTTACGTGACCCGTATCCGAAACCAACATGACAGCAGTAACAGTCTTTTGTTGCTCCAACGTGACCATTAAGATCACCTGCAGCAATAATTATGTCCAGTGGCGAAACTTCTGCTGTCTTCTCATCAAGCAGGCTCCAAAACTCATCCTTCTTTCGGAGCAACCTGTCTGCGGAGCACACGCAGAGAAGAGGTGATACATTCGCCGTTCAGCAGCGACAACGATCTTCTTCAAGCGGTCGCTAAAACGCTATTCGCTTGCAATCGCGTTCGGAGACAATTATACCAACACCGCTGGTGGTCCTGGGACTGCCACACAGAACGGCCTTAAAGCCTCGGCCTATGTCCCTTGACTTGCTACAGGACCAGCTCCTCTCCTGCACCGCACAGAAGTCAACCTTTCTTCGCTCCAGTGCCTCTGCCAACTCAAAGGAGCGGCCCGACAACGTACCCACATTCAACGTTGCCACGCGGGTCCTTCCTACGTTGCGAGACTTTTGGACTAACGCAGTTTCCCCCCCCCCCTTGCCGTCCTCGCATCAGGGACCCTCGCGTACTCTGAGAGTTTTGTGGACCGACTCCAGCACGGGCACAGGTGAACCCTCGCAACACCGGACGACGTCCCGTAAACGGAGGGACGAGCACAGGACAGTTGGAGTCGTCGGCGCGACATCCTCGCGAAAACTCCCTCTTGTGCAGCTCTTATCCTGCAGTCATCCTGAGGCAGCACAAAGAGTAAAGAGGAGCCGATGTTCAGGCGAAGACCTGCATCCCTCCACCGGTTGTCCCTCACTAGGCTGGGACGACGCCAGCACGAAGATGAAAGGGGCCGATGTTCTGACGGAGACTTCCACACCTCTTGAGGTTGTCCCTCCAGGACAGCATCAGCTCGGAGATAAAAGAGAACCGACCAAGACCACCGCACCTCCTGCGGTTGCCGCCCGCTATACTGGGACGGCTTCAGCTAATAATGAATGGTAGTGATGGATAATCCTACTGTATAATATATAACAAAGAATGAGTAACAACAAATAGTAATAACTGACAATAACGAAAAATTGTCATCTATTATTTATATGAGGTAGTTGTTAATTACCGCCTGTTATTACTACTCGTTGATACTCCCAGCTGTTTGCTATTATATACATATATAATTAACCATGACTACTAATTGTTACCTAATTTCATTCATTCTTTTGTACCATCATTCATTATTACGATTTATTATTTTACCAGCGTCCGTCGCCGGCTTCGTCGGCACCGTACGCTGGACGTGCGGGCCACGCCAGGCTTGCCGGCTTCGGGTATGGCGGGCCACGCTAGGAACGTATCCAAAACCCCAGCAAGGGACAGATGCGGAAATGAAGCGAAAAATGGAGTGTGAAGGTGAAAGAACCCGTACCGAGAGCAAACGCACAATGTCCTCTGCTTTGCATCCCTTTGGCAGTTGGTTCATAAACATATTAGATAGGATCAACATGCCACCGTCGACAGTTTATGCGCCGTCAGCAAACACCCTCGGAGGCGGTGGGCGCAGCGAACGCAGCGGACATGGCGGGCTTCAGCGCGGCGTGCGCGGCCGGCTTCACATAAGGCCTATGTCATACCATCGCTCTTCGCTAGCGAAGGCGATGGACAACTAACATAATTGGGGAAGGGACGGTATCAGACGTTGTGGAGGGGCAGACGCCTGTAGCAGTTGTCCGATCCACCGCTAGCGAAGCCTCGCTAGCGGGGTGTCATACTTTCGAGCGATACGGCATCGCTACCGATGCGACCGCGTCGCTGAGCTGAGCAGAGCGTCGGGCAGCATCGGTAGCGATGCTACGACGCAGCTGCACACAACGCTATTAACTGCGCGCCTATTCGCTAGCTTCACGCTAGCGAAGAGACTTCGCTCATCGCTCTGTTCGTTGCCTTCGCTCCGGGTGAGCGAAGGTATGACATAGGCCTAAGAGTGCATGTTGGCTTCACATGAGAGTGCATATTGGCTTCACATAAGAGTGCAAACATGTCTTCGGACAATGACTCATGCCTCTCTCGATTATATATAGTAATGATAACTTCTTCTTAAGCATTTGTCCCGCCTCGTAGCGGGGTCCGCTGTTCTGGTGTCATTACGTCGCCTTTCCAGATCCAGCGCTAGATCAGGGTGAACACCAGTAACCTTCAAGTCCATATGTAAGGCCATGTTTAGTGTGCACGCGACGCGCGTCGCGATGCATGCGCATGCCAAATCGATCGAGCGACACGATTGATCAATTCGGCTATTACACATAGCATCGCGTTGCGCGTCTCGAGCCCACTAAACAAGGCCTAACATATCAGACCAGCGCTGCCTCGGGCGCCCCCTAGGCCGCTTTCCTATTACTTCATAGTTAAGGCCTATCCTGTGGCCGCTGCCTTCTTTTCCAAAACTTCGCCGTACTGTTATATTACGTAAGCGAGCTTCGCTCATCTTATCAGCTGTCGGCACGACACTCAATCGCGTCGCTCGATTAATTTGGCCACTACACGCATCGCGTCGCGCGTCTCGCGCACACTAAACGAGCCCTTAAGTGGTACAGACGCATCCTCAGAAGACCAGGGAATCACTCATAAGGTTGGCCCTGAATTTCGAGGCACCCGGAAAGCGTCCGAAAGGAGCCTCAAGGAAAAGGTACTCGCGACTACACTGACAAAGGTAACGAGGAACTGTCCGCCTGGAATTGGACGAGTTTACTCATGGTATTGAGGCGATTGTTACGGGACCACACGACACCCTACCTCGTCCCGGTTTCGAGCATCTACTATTTGTTCATGACAGTGCATTAGTTGGACAGTATCCTAGCTCGGCGTTCGGAATGATCACGATGTAATTGTCATTGTTAGCAATTGCGAGAGAATGCCCACTGTTTTCTTTCAATCCGATGAAATCATTGTCTGCTAAAGGCATTCTCTTCCTGGTACTTAAGGTGTCTAGGTGCTGAAAGCACCGAGAAGTAAACTTTCCATCACTCCGTACTGATTTCTACTAGGAGTTTAACTCGTGTCCTCTGCAATAGGGCTGGTCACGCTTTGGTGAAGTACTGCTTACACTGTTCGGAGCTCTTAACGTTTGAAGTGGTGTCTCCGTTCTAAAACCTGAACCATTTCTCAGTGATGCTGGAAACTCAGCAGATGAATGAGAACAGGCATTTGCGCGATTAAATATATAGCGATAATAAGGTGCCTACACAATCAGCATCAACTATTTGCTCCTTGATTTCCCCACTGTTGCTGTTGATAGAATTATTGCTCAATGCGCGCCTCTTCTAAATTTTATTACTATATCATCCTTGTTCTCCAACGTGAAACCGACATTTACACTACGAGTGCAATGCAAGAAATATTCTTATGGCAACCTCGTTCACCAGCTGAGATGGGTGACAGAGTTGAAGAGCTCACGTGGTCCGCCGACCGCCGGAGTACTGCGAGAAAGCTCGTCCAATCCTTGGCGGACAAATTGTCGCAACCCTTGGATTTAGTCTCAAATGGAAAAGCAGAAAGCCATAAAAGAAATCTGCCGAAGTCAGCGCAATGCGAGAAGGCGCCCTTGATAAGAGGAGGCGGCGACGGATCAGGATCAAGAACAGCGGACCGTGCGACTGCGCGGGACTAAACGTTCAGGAGATGGAGAGGTTGGAGCCTAAGATTTGACGCTCCCACCTGACATCAGTCGTTTTACGAAGGGTGTAGCATCCGTAGTTTAGTTTATCGTAGGATACATTTTGGCGCCATGTGTACTGCGGCAGTCCTCCCAAGATTTGATGACGTCATAGTGAACGAATTGTCCAGCGGTTGTCGCGAAACGCCTCCGATATGTGGTCCGGACATGTAAGGCACGACTGCAGCTCTTGCGCAAGAGTTTCGACTACTACCGACAATCTGACATCGTCCTTCGTTCGATCCCCGCGATTTTCGCAGAAAAGGTGGAGGGGGGAGTCGTCCAGCGGTTGTCTTCCTCAGCTCTCAGAGTACTTTCCACACTCGCCGGGCTTTGCGAATGCGCGTCGGCTCCCGCGGACGCCGTAGCATTACCTCGAGATACATGAAGCACCATCAACCATGTGATGTGACGTGGGATCTCCATAGGCCGGCCTGTCACAAGGGCCTGTCGCCTGCACTCGAATGTCCGTGTTCGGCTCGGCTCGCAAAAGCGGGCAGTTTCCAGTGGCACCAAGTGGAGCAATGGACATCGCCAAATCACATCTGCTTCCCTCTCTATATTTTGCCGCGACTTTATTCTCGTCACACCGCATCGCTCGACATGCTTCAAATTTGGAGCGGTGATCCTCAAGTTGCAGATCACCGGCCGTTATGTGTGGACTGTCCCATACGGCTTGGCCTGCACGTCCGTGACGATGCTTCGTTGCGATCCTTCATAGAAGCAAGGTCTAGCAGTGTTTCACTACTCCCATGATAGTGAGGTTGTGCGAGTCCGCATGCTCACGGGCACATTCATCTGCATTGTGCGATCCCAAGCGGAATCCACGCAGGAAGCTATAACCGCTTTTCGTAGCGTCCGCGTGCCCACCAAGTTATTAGTGATAATGGCAACGCTGTTCGAACATTTCTTCTGCTGCCTTCTCATCAAGCAGAGGTAAAAACTCACTCATAGCCCCTTCCGAGCAGCCAGTGTACGCAGAGAAGTGGCAGACCTTCTCCGTGGCAGCGACAACGGTCTTCATCCATCGGTTGTCAGAGCGCTCGATGCTCACAACTGCGACTTGAAAACGTCTGATTATGTCATCTCCGCTACTGGTTCTGAGACTATTGCGAAGAACTGCCTCGAAGCCGCGGCGATGCCCACCACTTGCAACAGGGCCAGCTCGTCTTCAGCACCAGGCAGAAATCAGCTCTTTCCTCAGCTCCCGCTCCAGTCCTTCTACCAATTCGCACTAGCGGTCCTTCAACGAATCTACATTCACCGTCTCTTCGCGGATCCCGCATAGGTTGCGGGCCTTTGAACGAACTCGATTGGCCGGAATGCCTGGACCCTCCTATACTTTTCACCCTCACTGGGCGGCGCTTCGGCTTCTAACAAGGGAGGTCAATGAACTTCCCGTGGCAATTTTAAAAGTGACCTATATAGGGTTGTAGAGCGTTGTCTGAGAAGCACCGCAGTGGTTTCCAAATTTCCTGCGGACATCTGGGTAGGTCAAAAATTGCAAAAAACCATTTCACTTCAATACGGGCCGATAAAGCAGAACTGACGCCTGGAACTGCCATGCTGTGGTTAGAATCTAACCTGCAAGAGGTTTGGGGTCGGAACAATAGCGGAATTACAGCGATTTCACAAGTTGCTTGTTAACCGTACAGTGACCGAAATGGAACATTGAGGTGCGCCGCTCACCACCAACGGCGTAGCGATCGGATGGCCGAGTGGCTGTGGGGGGCGGGCTTGCGGGAAAAGCGTCGGGGGTTCGAATCCGGAGGTGCTGATCCTGATTTGCTGGTGTTGTTCCATCAATTTTTGTCGATATAAAGTGTATCTTAACCGCGGTAGTGTACCATACTAACATTATAACATTATTTTAACCTCGATATAAACACAAAAATAAACACCCAAAGCAGCAGCGTTCATAATACCTAATTCGATTGGGCATTGAGGAGGAGCATGCGACTTTTCTTTGCCTACAAAATAGATAACTTCAGAACTCCAAAGATCGAGGAAAAAATATTTATTTATTTATTATTATTTATTATTTATTATTTAACTTCTTATTTTAATTAATTAATTAACTATATTTATGTTTGATTTTTTTCGACCCCTCTCCGACTTTTGGAGAGAAAGTATTACAGTACCAATCTGTCTTCTTCATCCTCAACCAACCATATTGCTAGTGATTTCACGGTCGTCATATACAGCAACCTCCTCACTACTACAGGAAGGCGTAATACTACTCACATCATCGTCATCGTACGGCGACCAGTCTACATCCTGCGCTTCCCTCAAGTCAAGCTAACATCACAAATGAGAGAACGTCAATGCAATAAACATCAAACAAAAAAACTACCCGGAGTTCAAATATAAATAATATATACATCAATTAATTAATTAAAAATATAAATATAAATAAAAATCAATAATACGTAATTAATACATAATAAATAAATAAATAAATAATGAAAAATAGAGATAAATCTTTTTTATCTCTTTTCCACTTTTGGAGTCATGAAGTAGTGCTAACAGACCCACTGTCAACGCCTAACGAAGACGGTCAAGATAAAGAACATTATCTATTTTGTAGTTGGGACAGGCCCTTGAATGCTACCGAGGAACTGCGAAGAAAAGTCGCCTGTTCTCTCGTTCGTGATGTTAGCTTAACTTGAACGAAGCGCAGGATGTAGACTGGTCGGTGGACGATGACGATGATGTGAGTAATATTACGCCTTCCTGTAGTAGTGAGGAGGTTGCTGTATGTGACGGATGTGAAATCACTAGCATTATGGTTGGTTGAGGATGAAGAAGACAGATTGGTACTGTTATACTTTCTCTCCAAAAGTCGAAGAGGGGTCGAAAAAAAGTCAAACATAAATATAGTTAATTAATTAATTAAAATAAGAATATAAATAAAAAATAATAATAAATAAATAAAAATAATATTTTTTACCTCGATCTTTGGAGTTCTGAAGTTATCTATTTTGTAGGCAAAGAAAAGTCACCTGCTCCTCCTCAATGCCCAATCGAATTAGGTATTATGAACGCTGTTGCTTTGGGTGTTTATTTTTGTGTTTATATCGAGGTTAAAATAAAGTTATAATGTCAGTATGGTACACTACCGCGGTTAAGATACACTTCATATCGACAAAAATTGATGGAGGAAGAGCAGCAAATCAGGATCAGCACCTCCGGACTCGAACCCCCGACGCTTCTCCCGCAAGCCCGCCTCCCACAGCCACTCGACCATCCGGTCTCTCCTCCGTTGGTGGTGAGCGGCGCACCTCAATGTTCCATTTCTGTCACTGTAGGGCTAGCAAGCAAACTGTGAAATCGCTGTAATTCCGCTATTGTTCCAACCCCAAACCTTTTGCAGGATAGATTCTAACCACGACATGGCAGTTCCAGGCGTCAGTTCTGCTTTATCGGCCCGTATTGAAGTGAAATGGTTTTTTGCAATTTTTGACCTACCCAGTTGTCCGCAGGAAATTAGGAAATCACTGCGGTGCTTCTCAGACAACGTCCTACAACCCCATATAGGTCACTTTTAAAATTGCCACGGGAAGTTCATTGACCTCCCTTGTAAGGGCAGTGAAGCACTGTCTCGAAAAACATGAAGAGTCGTTCATCATGAGCTGTGACAACAAATATTGGAAGGCCGCCCAGTCGCAGCGTCTATGTCCTGCTCATCAGTGTCCACGTTTAGCTCAGCTCGCAAAGGCGAGCAGTTTCCATCGGCGCCCAGTGGAGTAGAATTCATGTGATTCTCATACTGAACGTGGTCAATGGGAAAGAACAGCTCGAAGCTTGGAGACACACCGTGGTGCGGTATGGACAATCCAATTTTACGGACCCCCGATATTTAGATGCTTCAGACAACGGAGATTTTTCCGACCACGGATAATCTTACCTATACATAATCGGCTAATGTCACGTGTCCGTCACGTGGAGAGGGACTGAAGCCAAAAGATGCTTACTTCAGTGCGGCGTATGCCAGCCGGGTTTTATTTCAGCTTAACCATGGGCGATTGCCGGCGAACTTATAACTTGGCGGCGGATCACCCAAGTTCACACCATATATTCAACGGGCGTCGTGTCAGAATATGAATGGGGACAAAGTGCGGAGCGTAGGGATTCAGGAGACGTGCTCAAGACGTCGTCCGACGTGCGTAGGGATTGACAGTCGGCAACCGCACATAGCGAACCGTAGACGTGTCGAACACGTCAGCAACCGTGCATGGCGAGCCGTAGACGTGCCAAACACGTCGGCAACCGTACATTGCGAGCCGTAGACGTGCTGAACACGTCGACAACCCTGTCTGGGCATTTTGATGATCATCGACGGGAGGCCTTCACAGCAGGCGAGGCGATCGATATCGATCGATATTATCGATTTTTTGAAGATGACGCTCAAACGGCACGAAACTTCGGCCGTGGAGGTAGTCGAGGTCGTTGAACGCGAATCTGAATTCGACCAATCGATATTGATCGATATTATCGATTTTTTGAGTATCGCGCTCAAGCGGCACGAAACCTCAGCCTTGGGGGTAATCGAGGTCGCTGAACAAGTTTGTTTTTGAGGTATCAATCACCATCTGTCGATATTGATTAAATTATACATGGATGTCGTTCATTTTTTCCGTTTCTTTCTAACTTGCCGCAATCGACACAGTTTGACATAGGTTGCAGCTAAAATTGATAACGAGAAATTATTGGGCCGCACTTGGGCCAGACTTGGGAAAGGAGATGGTCGGAGCGTTCTCTTTTTGGGGGCGAAGCCCTCAACCAATCGTCGGCGGCCGCTAGGCCGCTGAACGACTGGCGTTATGATAACAGCGATTTTCCAGACACCGGATTTTGGGTACACGATTCGGATATCCGAATTTTTAGCCTCGCAAAGCTATGTATTAGAAGGGACCAGCTCTCGCTCTACGTACAAAACACATTGGGGACCTTCTTAGCTTAGCCAACTACATATTCTCACCATTTCCAAAACTTCATAGATTTCATAGTATTGAATATTTTTGGATTCTATAAAAGTCTTCTTCATTTTTTAAACCACTAATGCTGTCCTTTTCATGTTCACTTTATCAGACCAACTTGTTATCAAATCCCCTCGAGTCATAACTCGGACCGCGAAACGGGCGGAAATATTGGAGCTTTCTTTGAAAGAAAATAGAAGTCGCAAGTAACAGAGTCGAGAGATCTATTCCAATTTCATGTTTTTTCAATGGAAAACGTATTCACTAGACCTCCAAGTGCGATCAAATAGTTTCTATTATTAGTTTTAGTTACCCCCTTCATGTGCCACCTCACCGCGGTGAAGGGGTGAACATCACTTTGTGATGGCTAACGGCACAAACGGTCACGCAGTACGCGACGCTTTGTCGTGTATGTGCGGCTCTCCTGTATCCCTGGCCAGGAACATGTGAGTAGCCAGACCGCTACGGCTCAAACAACTAAACCCGCGCCCCAGTCCTCCGCGCGCCGGAGGTGGACTTCTACGACGTCGGTTGCATCCACCTCCGGCGAGGGGCCATCTAATCTCGGAGTTAAACTATCAGGACGTCATTGGAATCGGACTACCGGAAACTCCCTCTCACCACGACACGGAAACTGCCTATTCGTCTGCACTTATAACTGTCGTTCGATCGCATCTGAGCAGGATCTTCAGACACTGCTTTACAGAAGCCGCAACATCAAATACGACGTTATCGCCCTGCAGGAAACGAAAGGCATAACGGAAACCATAAGAAGGACCGACCACAACGAGCTTCTCATTATCGGAGCAAAGGTGGACAGAAAGAACATTGGCGGAGTTGGATGTCTCGTCAATTCGACAGTGCACCACCTAGTAGACTCTTATAAGATCATCAGTCCGCGAGTAGCTGTTCTTCGTCTGGAAACCAATGATCAAGGAACCATCTCCATCATAAATGGATATGCTCCAACATCTGCGGCCACAGATGAAGAGCAGGAGGAATTCTATAAGCTGTTCGAAAGGACTGTCAACGACGAGAAGAGCTACTACAAAGTTGTCGTTGGCGACTTTAACGCCATCGTCGGTACGAATGATAACGACGAATGGAGGCTAGGACCACATAGAACTTCCTCAAGGAACGAAAACGGAGAGCGCCTGATAGACTTTCTATCCGCGTGCCGTCTCTTCCATGGAAATTCTATGTTCAAGAAGCCTTCAAACCGACGATGGACCTGGGAAAGCCCAAATGGAGAAACACGTTCGGAGATCGACCATGTTCTTACAAACAGACGCTGGAGTCTGTTCGACGTCTCCGTGCTGCCTTCATTTGACACCGGCTCGGATCACCGTCTTGTCCGTGCGAAGCTGACTCTCAAAAAGAGGATGTTCAAGCGTGACACTCATAAACCGGCACCGGTGAGGATCCCCACATTCAAGTCTGAGGAGTTGGAATATGCGATAAAGTCGTATGATTGGAATCTTCTTGAAGATCCATCGGAAGTCTACGACTTTCTCTCCAAAGGACTGTTGAAATGTGCTAGCAGCTCTTGCGAAGCCATATCACCGTCTGCTTCAAGACTCAACGCACTGCGATTAAACTCTTGGAGCAAAGAAGAGCTGTTAAACTGGATCCTGATGCTTCCCATCTGGAAAAAGTCACCATCTCGAAGGCCTGTCGAATTGCAGTGAAGGAGTGCATTCAAGCCTACAGAAGATTGAAGCTGTTAGAAGCGGCTGGGAAAGGTTCAAGCATAAAGCGCTGCAAACGAGATCTCTGCGATCAGAAGGCAATAGTGTCAGCCCTTGTGGATAAGGATGGAACAACGCAAACGTCTCGAAGAGCGATGGAGGCCATCGTTCAATAATTCTACACAGATCTGTTCCGTTCTTCCATCACTGTCCCGAAATGCTTGATGCCACCAGCTGAGGAAGTACCTCCCATTCTGGAATCAGAAGTTGCTCATGCCATCAGAAGGATGAAGCCGGGCACTGCTTCCGGACCGGACGGCATTTCTGCTGATCTCCTTCGTGCGGGTGGCAGTGCCCTCTGCTCACTTCTTGCCAAGCACTTCAACCACTACCTTCGACTTGGTAGGATTCCGGACTCATGGAAGGAGTCGAAAACAGTTTTAATCTTCAAAAAAGGTCAGCAGGAGGATATCAACAACTATCGACCCATCAGTCTTCTCTCGGTTGTGTACAAGATCTTCACCAAGATACTGCTTAACCGCATGGAGCGTTGCTTGGATGAATATCAGCCAGTGGAGCAAGCAGGGTTTCGCAAGGATTTCTCCTGCATGGACCATATTCAGACTGTCTCACAGCTCATCGAGAGGAGCCGCGAATACCGCCTCCCACTTGTCCTTGTCTTCGTGGATTACCGGAAAGCGTTCGACTCTGTAGAAATCAACGCCGTTTTGAACGCACTTGTGCACGCTGGTATACCATCGCCCTACATCCGACTTCTCGACGAATGCTTCTCGAACACATCACTACCATCCAGCTGTTCGATCGAAAGCTTAAAATTCCTATCGGGAAAGGAGTACGGCAGGGAGACACGATTTCTCCCAAGCTATTCAGAGCGGCACTCCAGGATGCCATGAAAGACTTGAACTGGGACGATAAAGGCTACCTTGTCGACGGTAAACGGATCAGCAACCTTCGCTTCGCCGACGATATTGTTCTCATCTCTACTAGTACGGCAGAAGTCGAGGAAATGCTGAACGAGCTCAATGTGGCAGGTATGAAGATTGGATTGGACATGAATATGTCCAAAACACAATTTATGGTCAACCAGTGGTGTGACACGGGACTCGTAAGGTTAAATGGAGTCGCTCTGCAACAGGTCGACTCCTACGTCTATCTGGGAAGAGAGCTGAACATGGATAACGACCTCGCTCCTGAAATCGCCCGCAGGAGACGCGCAGCATGGGCAGCCTTCAGTTCGATTCGCGAAGTCACCGATCAGGTCAAGGATCTCGGCCTCAGGGCCTCGATACTCAACGCCTCTGTACTGCCTGCGATGTGTTAGGCCTATGTTATACTTCGGCGACGCGTCGCCGACGCTGCGACACGTCAGCGACGGTCCGTCACCGACGTCGGCCGACGCTGACGTCACCAGCGACGTCGCCGACGTCGCCACAGACGCCGCCGGCGTCGCCACAGACGCGTGGTCGACGTCGGCGACGTCGTCAACAGATTCTGTGGCGGCGTCGGGGACGTCGTTGACAGGAGAGCATCGGAACGCATTTTTAGCATCGGAGCGCGCTTTCAATGTCATCATTTGGCCACCAGTCTGCCGATTGCATACATTTTGTGCTTTTCTTAATCTTCAAAAGGATTTTTTATTCTTAATTCTTCTTAATGTTTCAAGACTTGATGATGATTTGTTGTTCTGTATGTACTCTTTAAGAAATGCAAATTTAGCAGACGCGATTGCATAATTGGGCGATAGAATATCTGAATAGAATAAAATGTGATTTGTCTAAGGTAGAGCATAATTGGAAATCTTGTAGTGTGCGAGGAAAAGAAGATTGTGAGCGCGAATATGTAACCTATTCAAGTATCAAGTGATGAAGAGCCAAGATGATTACGGCGCGATAGGTGCTAAACATCGTCAAAATGATGGCCGACATTGAGAGAAAGTAAGCAAACGAGGCGCCTTCTTGATGTGCGGTTATGAAACTCATGTCGATTCAAAGTAGGCATGAACTATATTTTGAAGCGAACTCTATTTCTTCTAGACTAACCCAATCCAAATGGTACTGGACCACTTAGGAGTCTGACGCGACCGTTGGTTTTTTCACACTATTGGCTGGATGCCGCAAGATGGGCGTTTTTGCACTTTCGATTTCGGAATTCGAGGTCCGCCGAGGATGTTGACAGTGCCGGGAACGAAGAACCCACCCACAAACAAAATACTCCCTCTGAGCGCCTTTTTTCCCAGCCTTGAATGAGGCCGGCGACGGCCCGTCGCCGTGCACAGCGCGGCGACCGACCCACGGACGACGTCGGCGACGCCGGCGTCGTCGGTACCGCCGCCGACGTCTGTGGCGACGTCGGTGGCGACGTCGGCGGCGGAAGTATAACACCCCCTGCAGAGCTCTCGGCGACGTCGTCGGCGACGCTGTGTTGGGCGGGCTGCCACGCAGTGCGTAGCTGCCCGCAAAGCACAGCGTCGCCGACGTCGGCCGACGCGTCGCCGAAGTATAACATAGGCCTTACGCGACGGAAACCTGGCCCAGCAACAAGACAATCGCCAGAGCGAAGCAAACTACGCATCGTGCACTGGAGAGATGTCTTCTAAGGACAAGCCTTCGTCAGCAATGGCAAGAAGGCCTACGAAGCTCGGAGCTACGGGAGAAGTCGCAATTAGCAGATCAGTACATGAAGAAGTCCAAATATCGCTGGGCCGGACACCTGCTTCGACGAAAGGACGATAGATGGAGTCTCCGTGTCACAGAATGGCTCCCGAGAGACCATAAGAGACCACTGGGACGACCGCCAACGCGATGGGCAGACTCATTCTCAAGATCTTTCAGAGAGCGGAGTCTGCCTTACTGGATGCAAGCAGCCAGAGATCGAGCGGTCTGGAAGAGTTGTGGTCCCCGCTGAGAAGACCTCCAGCCGACAAAGGATCATCAAAGTATCAAAGTAAGTAAGTTTTAGTTACTAGCTAGTGGGGAGAGAATAGCTGCTGACGATCATACCATGAGGAGGATCTTTACTTTAATAGTGCTATCAATTCCAATCCAAAAATGTAGAAGAACGACCGATGTATTCAACTTCTGGTATCGCTTGTGTCACTCGTAGCAATTTTATTCTTGCTCAATTATTTTCCCTCCATTTCAAGCAGGACATACCTGACGTGGCTGCTGCAGGACCCGCACATGAGTGCTCCGTAGTCCAGAAACAAGACAGAAAATTAGAGGCTCCCTTATCAGAAGTCAGCAGCAACTCCTTGACAACATCATGTATCTTGGTTTACCGCAACAAACACTGTGTATCTGGACTGCAGTGGACTGTGCTACTGTTTTAGTGACTTCGGGATAAGGGAAAGTCAATGCAGTCAGCCAAGCATAATATAGTCGTAAGTAGAAGTTGGCACAGGCACTATAGCTCTAAAGCAATTGTGGTGTAATTCACTGTTCTTTATTGCTATAAAAATTGAGAGACTCTCTCAGTTGTTCTCAATTGCTTCCTTTTTGATGAGGAGGTAACGTTGCTTCGCAATTTTTAGTGTATTTTGAATAACCAAAGTTGGCAAAAAGTGTTTATAAGTAGCATGCGTTAAAGAACTGCCGTACTCAATATTCGCAATAGGAAATCTGAGGATTACGTCAAAGAAAGAACACGATATACTACACATGTAAACATGTGGCGTGACATAGATAGTAGCGTAATATCTGCACTCACCCGAGCAGAAATATAAGGTTGACAGCTAATTTCTTGGACTCTTTTGTAGTTAGATCTTTTAGTGGTCGTTAACAGGTTCATAGGGCATCAATTTTCCTGCTCCTTCAGCTGCTCGAAACCGCTTAATTCGCTCTTCTCGAAGCTCCTTCGATGTCCTGGAATTCCGGTTCAGGTGAGTATTTTCACCCTGGAATTAAACGGCGTCAAGTCAACATTTGTGAAGGCCTTCCTCATGAGTTGTAACTCAGCTACTCTGCAGCTGAAGCCCCACAGAACATATGTGCAGCTGTAGGAGATGAAGTTGTAGAACAGTGTTCAAAAGGTTCAATAGGTTTCGTGAGGGCAACGTTGAAACTGAAGAGAAGCTGCGCAGTGGATGACCGATTGAGCTTCATCGCGGAGCTGTAACTAGCGCCATTGAAGGAAATCCGAGCTTGAGCGTAGCAGATGTTAGCACAGCCTTTAGGAGCTCACCTTACTCAAATGAGACGATTTTGCACAGCGCTGACTTTTCTGTAAAATTCGGAACATGGGTGCCTCATGGTCTATTTTTGTTTTCGCAGGAGGAGAGGCGTCTGGATCCGTGAAGGATTGCTAGACCGTCACAAGCAGGAGCCAATTTTCCATCAACTGGTCAACTGCGATGAAAAGTGCTTATAGCAAAACAGGAGCCGCTACCGATGCCTTAGCTGAACCGCACCAGAAGGAGGTGACGTCTCCGTTTGGTGCTGATGAGTTGTTATTTCTTGTGAATTCATCGAAACCGACACCACCATTGATGCTGAAATTAGCTCTTCTCAACTTGATCGCATGCAGGCTGAACTTAGATAGAATCGGTTCAGACAGCTCTTCAGGAGTAGCATTATCCTTCTCCTAGATAACGCCAGACCACACGCCACGAACCGGGCGCTTCGAAAAATTGAACACCCTGACTGCGAGCGTCTAATTCATCCACCTTACAGCCAGATTGTGCACCGCGTGACTACCGTCTTTTTCTTTCGCTACAGCACTCTTTGGCTGGAAGACGATTTCCCAATGCGGACCAGGTGAAAATGCACCTCAATGCATTCTTTGCTTCAAAAAGACAAGAATGCTACTGCCGCAGGATTGCCCAGACATTTTCTAAATAGGAAGCAGTTCTGTGTTCCAAGGTATCTCACCATGGTTGATGATTGTTGTTTGTTATTTGTTAATAAACATTTTTGTTGAAGGTGTTGAGAGTCCACGAAATTAGATGCCAAACTAAAATTTCGCTTCTGAGCTTCAATATTAGTTTAAGACCATTTCCTGGCTCAGGTGTTTAGAGTTTTACAGGTATCAAATCACGCATGCGTTAGTTTTGCGCATTTCGTTGTTCATACTGTTTCTCATTAAATTTCGCCTTTTCTCTTCCGTCATCCTCAGCCATCGGGTCATCTATCGCAACCATTTCCGTAAGCGGTCATGCAATACTGCAGAGTCTATTGGGAAATCTTCATCGAGCACGCTGTTAGCTAAGGTTTGCGGTACTGATCTAAAGCAAGACAACTTTAGGGCGGCACATCATCCGAATTTATCCGACCTTATCCGACACTCAAAAGAGAACGAATAATAGGATGATTCGGAGTACAGTGATTTTAGTACCTTCAGATATGTGAAAGCTTTGGGGTGAATATATCCAAACGGATACCCGAAAATGATTTTTGGATCCGGTGTAAACGCACTCATATACCACAAATTTTATATTTTCTGAGTATTCATGTAAGCTTTAGACTTCTCAGAAAGACGCATTAATGGCGGCGGCAAAGCAGTGACTTGTCACTGTCCTAAGACATCATTTGCATTTGTTATTTTAACACTACATAGGATCCGTTGTATTAAACGACTTTACATAAGATTTGCTGAGATAAAAGTTCTACTGTACCTATGATCTTTGACTTATTCGACTACATTATTCGGTTGTTCAAGCGGTCAAGTCACAAAATTATATTACTCCATTAAACGGGTTTTCAAAAAGTCGGAAATGGGATTATCCTATTATTACGATTTAGAGTTACTCGAAAAAATCATATTATTGGATGATTCATTAGACAGCGGATGAGCAAGTGTAGTTTATCCTTCCCAGACAAGTAGTAGTACCGGCATCACATCACCGACCCCAGAGTGATGGAAGACTTGGTTGGCCTGGGCGGGAAGTCCGAACCAATAACCTGGTATCGGACGCAGGCGAGAGCCGGCACCTCCTCTGACTGCGCTACTACACGCGACCATAAGAAATTGTTGCTACAGTATTCGTTTTATAAATTTTTGGAAAAGCGCAAACATAGTTTTTAGCATAAGGCTAATCTATTGTCTAGAGGTTGTTTGCTGCTAAAAGTTGACGCCTCCTCACCGAGTTTTTAAAAAGTTATGAACTTAAATATAGCGGAGTATACTTTTCCCAGCTTCTCCTGAGGGTAGAATATTCTCCTTCCATTAAAAAACTGAAAATATAGAAGTCTTCCACGCTCGCGACGCTGCAAGTGCGTCAAACGCTCAATAAATGATTTGTGGACCAACACGCGTCAGCTTTGAAAGGTTAAAAACCGATTTCCTCCTATTGTTCGAATAGGTGTCGCTCAAGCATAGGCGTCCACGCTTTCCACCTCTTGTCGCTCTCCTACGTAACCTCTCAGGGCAGTAACACCAAAAACGGTGGACATTGCGCAATTATGCTTCATCTCCTTCACAGTTCTGAAGCTCTTCTAAGAATTTTCGCTTCATCCGCTTTCTGCTTCTCGGTTACTGAACTAAAAACTCTTGCCTTGATTCTCGGAACAGCAGACAGTTTGCTTCGTTGAGTTGAACAGAGGGCGCATTAAGTTTTGGCCGGCAGTGATTCACAGCCTCTCACAATGAACTCTGAGCCTTCGGCAGTGCTTGTTCACCGATGTCGACGATGACAAGGTCGCTGAAAACACTGTACATTATTAGGGGCTTACTAAGTCGCCCTAGACGCAACATAAGTCGTGACGGAGCTCACTTTGAATGCTGCTCGAAAGACCAGCATGGTTCTCTTTGTTTGTCACTTTTCGCCGAGAATAAGTGATATATGCTGACGGGTATAAATTTGAGCTCCGTCGCTCGCACCTTCTCTTCAGATCACCGTTCTTTTTCATGTTCTGTGTCGTTCTTTCGAAATCCATCTGAGGTGGAACAAACATTTGATTGAAAAATTATAGTAGCTAGGTCAGAGTGCCTCAATGCGCACGAGGAGCACGAGAACTATTTAGGGTTGGATAGGGAAATCGAAAGTGACCATGTCCATAATTTTGCCATTCACCAGAACTCCTACGTTTAAGAGCGATCTACGATTGTGGCCTGAGCTAGGATTAAAAGGAGAGGCGAGCAGCCCTAGATGCTTTTCGAGATGAGAAGTTGTTTGAAAGATGCGAGGATTCCAATTCCTTAACTGCTCTTCGCTTTTGCCGAGGGTCCTGCAGGGATCAGCCCCGTTGTATGTAGAGTGCAACTCACAGAGCACCTCGAACCTTTTTGTGCTTTACTGGAGTGCAAACAGTGGGCGCAAAGGTATTGAAGGCCATAATGACGTCCCTAAAGAAATCTCCAAGCCAAGCGCCGCTCTCATCCTCCTGTCTGCACCGTTTTATTCATTACGAAGAATTCATGATTTTGCGACACAGCGCAGGTCTAGAAATACCAAGGGAGAGGAAAATTTTTGCAGAACTCTATCCTCTAAGGTTAAATGAACACTTTAAGAAAGATGTTAAGAAAATTTCATGGCTGAGGGACCTCGCACATGTACACTTGCGCAGAGTGCAGGATTTTTCCAGCCGCATCGACAGAATCAGAAGTCTCCCCCAATTCCAGTCATTAATGAGGGGTACTCAAGGCACTGCACAAAGTATGGTAGTGCGTTGAGCACACGTATGCACCTGGGTCCTCGATGCTCTGATCTGCCTCTGTTGATGCTCAAAAAAGTCGCAGCGGATTGTTGGATCCTCCTTCGCACTATAATAGTAACGGAAGGAAGGATTTGCCCAGTGCCCCCCTGCCTGATAAAACAATACAATCAAAACAGAAGTGCAGCGGCGAGTTAAGAGAATTTGGATACCAGTTTCACGTCAAATTTGGTTAGCCATTGCCAACTTCAGGGCTACCCAACGTCATATCAGTTACTTTTTGAAGAGATTGTTTGCATCCCATCACATCTTGCTGACGTTGTATCGCACTAAAACTCTGTCAACATCGTTTAACCCTTAACCCTCTGGCCAGTTTGTTTGGACGAGGTGTCTCATCATATCTAATCACTCGGTTGAACACAGCGTTCTTGTTCCCGTAGCCAGTAGATTCTAGGTCAGCGTTGCACCAATTTGAGAATAACCCTCCATTTATACAGGGCCACTGGAACTCGAACTATTCAGGGAAGATAGACACTGATTTGTTCATTAACGAGCTCCCTAATACTTCTATGCTTGCTCATCTCATTCAAAGTATGTATTCACACGATATTCTTGTGCTTAGAATGTGTAACCGAGCAGAGGCGTCTCCCAGTTCGACAGGCTAACATTAGGATAACGATGCAGCATAAAGGAAGGCGTTAATCGATTCCTGTTTCGGGTGCGCTACGAATTCCATTATTGTTCTGTTATGCAGGCAACTAGAGTGCGTAGTTAACCCATACAATGACTCGCGATGACGAGCCGAGAACGAAGAGCCTCGATCTGAGGGGCTAGCAACAACCGGCCTATGCTGAAGTAGCTAGGAAAGTCAATTCAATTATTCTTCAACGTCGCTAGTTGAGACACCTGCGTGCTACTGACGTGAGAAGACCATGGCCTTTGAATAAAATGCCAAAAAAAAGAAAAATACCGAAAAATAAGGATGGGAATGTAAGCTTGAAGCTAATTCAGATCGTAACCAGTGGCATCGATTCTTTCTCGCTCCTTTACACTGCCGTAATCTGCACGACTTAGCCCCTTCATTGAATCCCTAGGCGTCGATAGCGAATCGCCTCAGCATGACAGCCGAAGCGCGAGGAGTGTGGAGCAGCCAGCTGCAGTTCATTCTGTCCTGCGTTGGGTTCTCTGTTGGGCTCGGCAACTTGTGGCGGTTTCCAGTGACGGCCTACAAGAATGGCGGAGGTACGGTCGGCGACGCAGAACTATGGCTCGGCTTCTCTAAGCGCCGTGCAACGTCTTGTATTTCAGTGGCTTTCCTGGTGCCCTACATCATCTGCTCCATCCTTGTTGGTCTTCCCGTGCTGTACCTCGAGCTCTTCATCGGGCAATTCACTCAGAGTGGACCGTCGAAGGCATTCCGCAATTTCATGCCAGCTCTACAAGGTCAGACTTCCCTCTGCGTGAAAGCTTTGCAGATCAGTAGCGTTATCTAGAACTTCTATTTTCACTTCTTGCAGGTCTGGGGTGGGCAATGTCAGCCGTGAGCTTCCTCACAGGAATTTTTTACAACATGGTGGTTGCGTGGATTCTCCGCTACCTGTTCGATATTATCAGCCTTCAGTCATACAAGTGGACCACATGCGGCAACTACTGGAACACCATAAGTGCGGCCCTTTTGTTTGCTTTAACACTCCTATATGACCAATGACATCAACATTTTAATATGTTGAAGATATAGTTGTCTAACCGAACAGGTCCTACACCATGCTCTTGAGGATTTCATTTAACTAGGGAAGGGTTTCGATCTCCCATGGAACTCCAAGTTGAGAACAGCATCATTAGAAAGAGCTCGGAATGCTGATTACGAACTACTAGGTGCGGCGGTGGCGCGAAGGAGTGCTTCTACTCATCCGGGGCGACATCGTAGGTTCGGTTCCCATTGCCGTCCGTTTTTTTGCAGTTCATATTTTTCTTCGAAATGACCTTTTTGTTCTGAATTACAACACGCATTTGATTAAATATGCGGGAAAACTACCATACGTTTGTAAAAACGCTTGAAAACAAAAAACTGCTATGGTGGCATTTTTATTTACTATTATGCGCAAATAAAGTCCAAATCATATGTTGAACAACTGGAGGTGTTTCTAACAACCTCGTTCGGAAAAGGATGTCTTGCGGAATAAGAATTTGTGTCGCGTTTATTGGCTCATGTTGATTTCTGTCGAATATCAACAACTGAACAAGGAGAAGGAGTTGTAGGTGAAGATGATCTTTCTCTTTTTGGAATTTTGTTGATATTCGACAGAATGAGCCAATACACGCGACACAAATTCTCATTGAGCAAGACATCCCCTTCCGAATGACGTATCACAACCAGCAAAAAAGTCCACCCCGGAGCACGAGCTGTCGGTAAAAATTCGGACGGAAAAGTTGGACGTCCCAATTTGATGACCTAAAAATCAATAAAGGACGAATGGACAAATAGCGTCAACACGTATTCTTGTAGTACGGAACATTCTATTTCAAACGCTATGAAAAACTGCGCAAAGAATTCCAAACCTAAACGAGAGAAGCGACTGAGCAGATGGACACTTTTCACTTTTTCACTTTTCACCTTAACGACCTGAAAATTGATAAAATTCAGGAAGAAAAAGTAATGCAGTGCATGTCCTGCTAGAGCAAATCATTCTCTTTCGAAAGCTGCATAGCGCTATGCAAGAGACCGCCGGCGAACTCCGCAATGAGTTGTTGAAAAAAAACGGCGGGGTCTTATGGGACAAACTAATATAAGGAGCGAAACAGGGAACGGAACGGAATGGCGAAAAACGGCCGGAAACTGGAATTTGGAACATGGAGATGGAATTCCCGCACATTCTTTTTTTAAATTACGAAACTGGTTTATTAACAATGTTCGTTTTCAGTTCATCAACGCGCTTCCAATGCAAGCAACATCTTCGAAAAGTACTAAGCGCAAAGCTGACGGTAGAAATGGCAACTTTGGCATCAATCAATAGACAAATACCAAACATTTTATAAGCGAGCAGCTTCAGTATTGTAGAACGAAAGAGTCCGCGTTGATTGATTCCGCCGCCCACGTAGCCAGAGAAGGAAAGCTAGAGCATAGCACGACCAAAATTTCTTCATAAACTGCGCGCATCGTCCTCACCCTCCACTTACCGCCTTCTGGATTAAAGCAACTGTGAGCGCAAGTTGCATTGAGAACAACAGACCCTTAGAAAAGAAAAGGATTCGGTGGGGACTACGACCGACGGGAGGTGCGAAAGCACGCAGTCAAAGTTGGTTTAAAAATCGTTAATGGCATTGCTTGTTTCGGTTTCATCAACACGCGCTCCGCCGCGTAAACACTTTCTCTCGCATTGCTTTCTCTTCTCCAAAAACGCAGTGCACGACCAAACTGCTTCAGACTGTTCAAGCGGCGCCGATGGACAACAGAGTCGTAACGCGTCTACATTCGCAGCGGAGGAATTTTTCAGGTGCTGCTGTCGTTGCAAAACCGAAATTCTAGTCCACTTACTCCCCAACTTCGGCTAGTGAAAAATCAGTTAAAGCAACGACATTCAGATACCGTCTGCTCAACTACACCGACGACATCACGCAAGCAGGCTCCTTCAACTGGGAGATATGCCTCGCCTTATTAGTTGCATGGACCACGACATGTCTATCGATCATCAAAGGAGTATCTGTCATCGGAAAGATTTCGTTCCTGACCGCAACCCTGCCGTACGTCATAATAGGTGAGGCAATTGGGAGAACATCGAAGTGCAGCTGGATGACGTCCTTGTTAAGTGATTATGGCTGCTCGCGGAGTGACGCTGGATGGGTCATACGAGGGCATCAAATATTTCCTCCTGCGCCCAGATCTGTCCAAGATCCTCGTTTTCAAGGTAGGCATAGTGATGAGGTAGCGTTGTGGATCGTTGCGTTCATCTTCCTCTTCAGACGTGGCTGGAAGCTACTAAGCAGCTGTGCTTTAGCCTTGGCATTGGCTTTGGAGGGCTTTTATCCCTATCTTCGTTCAACAAGAGAAGTCATAATTGCTTCCGTGTAAGCAACGTCACTCTCGTTTTCACATCCGTTATTCCATGTTGACACAACACTCCTCAAAGGTGTTCCTCGTATTAAGGATGCTATCATAGTGGCGACATGTGACGCTACAATGAGCGTAGTTGGTGGCATTGCTGTCTTCTCTACACTTGGATACTTGTCCAAGTCGAGCGGCAGAAAAATTGAAGACCTGTTTAGCGAGAGAGGTACGCTTCCTCGGACGGCTTCCTTCGTTGAGATTTTTTTCTTCCTTCTTCTTTGCTCTCGCCACTCATTTCTTTTCTGGAGAGCATTACAGTACAGGGATCCGTAGTTGAGAAGACTGCATGCAACAGAGCATCTACCAAACGTATTTATTTATCGATTTACGATGACATTTTGGGTCGTAAATCGTACATTTTCGCAAATGTGATACTTGATCAACAACCAACTGGCGTCCAGATTTATGTCAACCGTGCAATAAAGGTGTGCCCACTCTAATGGTCTCCTCTTATAGCTCATTCTAACTTTTCTTTAGAGTTGTTTTTTGATGTTCTAAATGTGCTGCTGTGGTATAAGACACTGTGCACGGGTACGACTTCTCGAATACGACCTATCTTTTCGCTAAACTGACTTTCCCATGTCGCTAACATTGTGAGGGCTGTCGTGCCCTCAGAAAGGTATTGGAGGCAATTTCATAGAGAAAGAGAGACGAACATTCTTTGACCTACGTGCTGTTTGGTAATAACGCCTAATCAATTTGTTTGCATATAACAGATTCATGCTAACTCTACCGAATAGAATTGACGCAAATCCATCGAGTATATTCATGATTGGAAGCGGAGTCTAGAAAGTCGCCACTCCTGTGGAAAGATAAGCCGCTGATGTTTCTCTTCGCTTACATTGCACTTCAGGGGCGGATATTCAAGGAGAAGGTCGAGCTGGTCCTGGCATTCTTGTCACTTTTCAGTGGTGTGATTGAGGTTACTGCATTTACCCTATCTAATTCGTTTAGGGTGGCGCAGGCCCTCAGAGAGCAAGCGTTTGTTACAGAACTAGCGAAGGTAGCCCGAGCAAGTGCAGAAAATTTCTAAATAGTAGTGCCATATTTTTAAATTTTCGAAATAGGACAAGTGCATGCAAACTTGTGTTTGAAACCGGCCTAGATAGGCTTAGGTTACCTCAATGGCTGATGTTCCACGTCGACGATTTAGAACTTGAGAGCGCTTTTAAAGTCAAGAAACGTATTCGTTGCAATCTCTCTATAATTAACAGAGCTTCTCGTGTCGCGCTATGGTTATTGCTTGGTACCCTGTCATTAAGCAGTGGATGTCTACTACCCTCCTGCAGCGGTCCACACACCGTTTCCACTTCCTGCGTTTGAAATGAACTTCTGCAAACGCAAGCTGAACCAGTTTCAACTCAAATCGCGTTCTTCCCAACTCAAAACTCAAATAGGATAGACTAGACATTCAAATCAAGCTAGACGCCTACTAAATGAAAATCGTCTCGTTCACGGAATCAATTTGGGTGTCTCAAGAAAGTTATACAGTAACCTTCCCATTTTAAAGCGACTACAAAGGATGTCCAAGAAATGCAATCGTACTGTTTCGGCGGCCAAGAGTTTTTTTTTATCGTTCTGCTATGGGAAGGCTTCAGGACTTATTTCGAAATGTAGAGAAGCGGAGATCTTTCATTGCTACATGCGATGGGATTGCTCCCATCATATGACTTAGTATGTCTGATAGATTACTACATGCGAATTTGCTGTTTCCGCCGCATTCTTCAGTGGTGAAATGATTTTTCTTGATATTTAGTTTTGACAGCGACTTTTCGCTGTTGTTTTTGCCAAATTCCAGAATAATACGCAAACTAAAAAATGGTAGTAACTTAGAGATTTAATATGAATATTAGAACGATGCGGGCTTTTTGCCGGAACACCACGCATAGAGTAATATAAAAATTTGAATGCACAGTTTTTCGCCCTTCCTGAAACGTGTAAGGTTTGTTTTGAAAGGTATTTTACTAACAAGAAAACGCGAAAAAGGAAAGAAAATGGTCACCTCAGCTTGAGCTGACAATAACACAGCAAACAAATAAATATTGACTCACATCTGATTAACATTAGCAGAAAAAGCCTCAGGAAATTTAGTTGTGCTACACGGCAGGTGATTCTTACGAATTACGGTTTATGGTTTACGATTTACGACGCTTTTTCGTAAATACGGTTTACGATTTACGACATTTCAAATCTCATTTACGCACACCCCTGGTGTGGATGACGCGATCGACATTTGCTACCGCAACCCGAACTCGCGCAGCGAGTTATTGACTTTGCATCTTTTGCTTTCTCATTGCGTCGCGTGTTGCGTACACAGCAGGGATGCAAGTAATGCGATTTACAATTTACGGTGATCGACGAGTGTTTTTTTCAGCGTGACCAAGATTGATATTGATATCTTTATTGCGGCTTACGTTTCGGCGTCGTCGCCTTCTTCAGAGCCTGGAAAAGTCGAAGTTATCTGAGAAACTACCCTCCCAAATGTCATTTCATTCTGCAGGAACCCATACAAAAGGCTAAGAGACTACAAAAACGATGCCGAAAGAAGTCGAAAACATAGCTAACCTTAGATGTGGACAAAAGACGTCCACCGTCACCCTGGCTGGACGAAAGATTGGTGAATGAGCTTAGAGCCCTTGGGACCGCCCGCCTTAGGGACCTAACTGGTCACGACCCAGAGGTCAAAACCCGCAGAGGGCGACGTACGGCGCCAGCTCTTGGGTCACAACCAAGCAATCGTCCTTCCTATTGATTTTGGGGGACCTCGCCGCAATGTACAACGCTTCAAGAGTTTGGAATCGAAATCTCATCTTCACGCGCAAGGATCTTGACCTCCATGCCGAAACAGCCGTTCGCGTGCCGCCGCACCCTGTACTCGCCCAAGGGAGTAGAGATATGGGACCTGCGCAATCCGTCCACGTGCTCCTTGATCCTTACGCACAAGGTCTACCTGTTTTCCCCACATACTCATCTCCACACTCCGTACATGTGATTAGGTCATTTCCTTGAGAAGCTGAGAGAAGCTAGACTGCAGAAGGAATGCGTGATGGAGTCGTTTGACGTAACATCGCTCTACACTAACGTCTCCAACAAATGCGCATTAGAAGCAGGCCTCTTATCTGCTTGTGATACTCACCCGACCACCTCAACACGTTGCATTGCAAACACTCGTTGACGAGCCCCACCACTTGCAGCAGTACAGATAGACCGTACATGTTTACGCTTGTGTGGTGTTCATTGAGAATTTCCCGAACTGCTTCTAATGCGCATTTGTTGGAGACGTTAGTGTAGAGCGATGTTACGTCAAACGACTCCATCACGCATTCCTTCTGCAGTCTAGCTTCTCTCAGCTTGGGTCCGGACGTTAGGTACCCCTTAGATACCTCGACTGGGCGCGCCTCCCTTATAGCCCCGCCCACGCGGACGAGTTGTCATGCGTCGGCCCTGCGACGGATTAACCATCCATCAGCTGTTATGATCGATGGGATTGATGGGAACTCATTCTGCGCTATATTCCTTCTGACTCTCCCATTTTCATCGCTGCCTTTGTAGTCACTTGCTATTTCATGGAGGTTTCCTTGTGCTTCTGGCTACAAGGACCCTTCTTGATAAGCAAGATGGTACAATGCCTTCGAATGGGTATTCAGTTAAAAGGTGAGTGATTAAATTAGAGATAGACTAAGGCTTTAACTTGCATGTAAGTGGGTCTATTTGTTTTTCTTGCCGTTTAGAATCTATCTTCTTTCTTTGTTTTAGCTTTATCAAATTTTGATGTTTTGCATGTAGTTGTCACCTTATTCATCTCTAACCCTTCACATTTTAAGGGGAACTATGATAACCTTCTAAGCAGCAATATCAGATGTATGTCTGGAGCGGGGAAATCCATAGAGTGCCTTCCTAAACTCGGAGCGCTACCCTGAACGCAGCAATCCAGGACACCTTCTATATTCATTTATTTAGATGTGAATGTGCTTAACGTTAGTTTAAAAGTTTTTGGACAGATTCTCCTGACGTTTTGATGCTTCCATGAAGTGGACCCGCCGCTCTAGATTTGCACCCATATTGGTCCCTATATTGGAGCAATTACTTGCCTGCCCCTACGTTTGCCGGACGTCGTGACCCGCTGCGCACCTCGCACCTTTTACGGCCATTCGCGCCTACATTGATTGCCCTAAAGAGACGCTTTAAGTGTCTTTTGACCGACATAAGTGGCAAAAGGAAATCAACAAAGTGATTGGTCAGGGACAATATAGAAAGCATATGATCAAATAGTCAATGTACATAGTCAATCTTAGTGGGGAGCGGCATGCATCCTACTTTTACGATGTCCCGCGAAGGCAATTTGAATAGGAATTTAGCCCACGAAATAACTCAGAATGCCCAGTTGTTGAGTACGTCAATGCTTTATCACTAACAGAGAAGCATGGTGCTAATTCATTGATCTTTCTGTCGTGGAAGACTTGGTTGACCTGGGCGGATCTTGTAAAGCTCATCAAGCCTTAAATGGATCGGCAAATTATGGTTAGTTTCGGGCATATACAACTTGCTTCGTCATAGTGCAATATAGTCAGCTACATGATGATCCTCCCAGTTTTCTTTCACTTTGGTGAAGTCACTATGTGCTATAGGCATTCGGTCCCTGTCGCTCATTAAGTGATGCATGCACACATTGACGAAAATTGAATTTGGAAAAATTGCCATCGCACCATGTTACCCCATTATCAGTTTTTAGCCACACCGCAAGAAAAAAAATTCAGTAGGGTCTGATCCACGTTGTAGGGACCCGTCTTCTGAATTTGTACGGGTGCAATCCCTGTCAGGGGGAGGGGCAGTCCATTTCAACTTCTAAAGAAATGCAACATGCACCACAACATATGAATATGTATAAATATGCTTACATTATCCATTGCTGTCCTTCCAATACCAAAATCAGCTTTCTAAATTGCTTTCCTAGTCGAGGGGAGGGAGTAATGAAAACACAGCAAATTGAACAGAAACCTGTAAGAATCACAATACTATAAAACCACGAAAACACGTTAAAGCAACGTTATTACCTTAATCAATTAGTGCATAGCGGTTTGCGATTTCTTTCAAAAGCAAACAGAGTTTTGGATCACAACCGTACTGCAGTGCATAGTGCCCCCCCCTCTCCTCCACCGTGCATAGTCACATATTACAACTTTTTCAGTGTTTCAGCGGAACACTCGGACATTTCCAAGGGAAGGGATCAGGTAAGTTAAGGCATTCATATGTTGTATTGCATGTTGTATGTACACATGCGTAGCTATCGCTAACAATTCATAATGGACTGCCCCCCCTGACAGGGATTGCACCTTTGTACGCACGTAGTACGAAGTCTATGGCACGTCTTCTGAATCCCTTCGCATGCGGCAGGACGCCTGCGACACATCTTCTGAATTCCAACATATGTTGCACATCTGCAACATTTTTCTGAATCTCACCGTACAGCCTCCTCCCGTTATAAGGCATTCGGAGGATAAGACGTAACTCTCAATATAACGCAGAGTTTTTCTGGAACCGACAAGCTTACCTTTTCGCCAACACAAATTAGCTCCGGTTAAGACGCTTGGGATATAATGCTACTCTCGTTATAGCGCGATTCTGAAAGAAATTCTACGTTCAAAATGACTCTCGTTATAACTCGGCAAAGCGCGACTCCGATCCCATACGGAAATTGAAGGCAAGCAAAACGATGACTGCGTTTTAGATCGAGCTTAACGTTCTATTGCTTCACCAGACGTTCAGCGGCCTATCGGCCGCCAAACGTCTGGTTGGGGGCTTCGCCCCCAAACCTCGAGAATAGAACAACCCCAATCTTCCTCCCTTCTTCTTTAAGCCCTCTTACAGTAAAACAAAACTGGTTTTACTATATAGATTAGTGCAGTGGGATATGGCAGGGCAGAATTTTCACTGCGCATTGAAGCCCATACACGCTCCATCACATGCACGCGATTTATTCTCCGAAGCGCTAGTTCTCTACGTGTCGAGAAACAGGTAATGAGAGTCCCAATCCGGTGCTTAATCAGCAAAAGCATAATTAAAATTAATAGGTAATGGTCGACACCGCTTACTGTCCGACGTCAATAATACTCCTCCGAATCCCGTGGTCACTCTCTTTACCCCTCTCCCCCATCCCGAAATACTTTTCATATGTGCTGGCAAAAAAACGGAATGGGAGTCAAGCACGCACATGTGACACTTATTACGGATTCACGTGGCACTACGTTGCTACGACGTCTATGATACTCCTGCCCTCTGACAGACGTGCCACGACTTCTGTAAGCCGTCTTCAGAAATCCGACACACACTGAACGATGTTGAGGGAAAATGCTGGTCCCCCCCCCGTTATTCACGCTCCCCCTCTTATTAGTCCCCCTTTGTTGGTCCTCTCCTATTGCTCGCCCTTACTCGGAATCCCTACGCAAGTTGGACGACTTCTTCAGCACGTCTTCTGAATCCAGACGACCTGACTGACGTCTAGGCTACGCCTCCTGAACGCCTACGCTCTGCACTCGATCCCATTCATACCCTGACGCGTTGATATACTCAAAGTTATATACTCAAAGAAGAGGATGCTATTGGTTCGTTGTGCACGAAGACGACGTGTCTTACGGAAGTGCGACACCAGTATCATTTTCTCCGATGAAAAGACCACTTTTGAGTCTCTGAACACCCTTCCGCGGCACGTCGCCTGAGCGGCGGCGCCTCCTCCTGCGAAGTAGACTGCGCCGTCCACCACTGCTGCGAAGGTTGTCCTGTGTTGAAATAAGGAACTCTCGCCTGCATCAGTGACACTTGTTCGCTCTCGCCGAGCCCATCGCGGGAGTATACCATAGGCCTAAACGAGGACGAGGGGGAACTGATTTAGTTTGAATGTCCCGTAACGTAAGCAGATTACGAGAGAAAATGCCCGAACCGCGCCGCATCTGTTTCCGTGCGAGAAAATGCCAGCAACCAGGGGAAAATGCCCGCAACCAGGGGAGAAAATATCTGCGGCCACTGAACGGTTTTCGATACGGTCCACTACAACAACCACTACAACAAAGCACATGGTAATCACGTGGACAGGGATACGGTATTTTTCTCATGCCGTCGAGTAAAGGGCATGAGAAATTGTGGGCGTGGCAATTGAAACTGTGGCACCATCATTTGGGCTCCTAGCAGACTTGATGACCTTACCGTGATAGAGAACCTTTGGAGAATACGAGAGAAGATTCTCGTTATAACAGGCATGCTCAACAGTTAAATTAGTACTAGCGGTTTTTTATGTGAAAAGAACACTTAAACACACTGAAAGGAGCGAAAGAAGCGTTTTCGCCCAGATCTCAATTTCTAGCACGTAAAACTAGAAAACAAGCACATCAACGGAACCTGATGACTTAGAATTACGTTTCGAAGCATTGAGTTGCGAAACTGTGGGCCACCTCAATTTTTAAGTTTGTTTTTGAGTCACATGAACGCCGCATGGAGTGAACAGTAAGGTACATGCAGTCATGAGGAGTAGGAAATGAAAAAATGGCAGAATTATTTGGGAATTTATTTACAAACTGGTTTTTAGGTTTTACTGTTACTGTGTTGCTTTACTGAGTCTTTCTGATGAAGTCTTCATTTTCGACCAATCATTTCCTTCTTTACTAAAACAGGATTTGAACATAGATATTTCAACATTCATTGTTTTCAAGTGATTTTCATCTAACACACCGTCGGTATCGTAAATACTTGTTGTGCTCTTTTTTATTAAAGTTTTTCTCAGTGTAGGACTTCTATTTTCTTTCGCTTTGTTGCTGTTTTTCTGATATTTCCACATATCTGAATAAAGGATTTAAATATCAGAATGGTCAATTGCAACATAGGTTTTACCAAAAACGTTATCAAAATGACCAAAACCTAACGTCGCCAAAAATCCTTCAAGACGCCTTCTCGAAATATAGTGTTTTTTGAACATGAAATTTTGCGACCAACTTCTTATTAGAGCTTTGATACGAATAAAACGTTGCCGAAATAGACCATTGTATAATAATAACGATTCGTCCGGTTAAGGCTCTTCTAATGTACGGTTTTTTTCCACAGTTTCAAACCTTTCTTAGGCTCCTAAGTGGTGTTTAGGCTCAAAGTTGTTTTCTTTAGTACGGCGCGTTTGCTATTCACCACATGATGGTGTGCTATCGATTCTTCTCGTCAACGCGGGCATTTTCTCACTTGGTTGCGGGCATTTTCCCCTGATTGCGAGCATTTTCTCCCCTGGTCGCGGGCATTTTCTAAACTGGTTGCGGGCATTTTCACCGCACGCAACGCGCGCCGTGAGACTCGGGCATTTTCTCCATAGACCACGTAAGCAGGACTCGCATAGCTACGCTGAAGGTGGGTGGCTCGTTGATGACCGCTAGTCCGAGTTTCTTGAAGCACTGGAGCCAAGAGGAAATTGTTCTCTGTGCTGCAGGAGGAGAGGTGATACTGTAGCAAGTCACGTGACATAGGACGAGGCTGTTTCTATGGAATTCACAGGACCACCAGTGGTTTCGAAATAATCGTCTTCGAACATTTCTGAGACACAGTTCTAAGCGTCGAACGCTCTGAGGATTGTTGTCGCCGCTAAGGAGCAACTCTTTCATTTCTTCTGTGCGTAAGCTCCGTAGACTGGCTGCTTTGATAAAGCCAAGGGTGATTTTTGGAGCTTGCCTCATGGAAGGACAGCAGAGTTTTCGTCGAAATACGTTATCTTTGTCACAGGTTACCTCAACTGACACGTACGAAGTACGGTGACTGGACGTCGTCAAGAATGGTGGTCGGCGTTAGTCATTCTGCCCGCGAAAAGCGCTACTCATTCTTCTGCAGCATAACGCGGAGATTGAATACACATATTAGGAGAAATTGAACCATTGAAATTAATGAAAGGATCCGAATCTATCAATAAATACAACTCTGAGTCTATGCTAATTTTCAAACGGATTCAATTCGTACGGTGTGTCTTCTACCTCGTAAAATTAATTAAACCCTTCATTAACGAAACATCTTTAAGCACTTCTTGTTTTCATGCTTTTCCATGTACAGTTCTCACGCTCTGATTGACGGGAAATCCGAGTAAAGAACCTTGGATGGGAGTGCATGCGACAGCTTGCGCCTTCTCTGGTTGCGCTACCATCTCCTAATTAGCGCTAATATTAGCACATTTAAATCACCATAAGAACTGCCTGCTGCAGCTGCATCGTGGCCTCCCTTCAGCCGCCCATTCCACCTAATAGAGTAACCCAAAATTCCGTCAAATGTGGTGTTTTGAGGCGACGAAGTATAAGAGCGGTGCGCGAATAATCGGTATTATGTATGCCAAATATCATGCCGCGCTGCGCGGCGGCGCAAGTTTAAACCAGGCCTTTAAGATCGCACCTCCGAGGCTGAAGCAGACTGAGCGTGCGGTGCAGTTATTCTAGAATCAAGATGTGGTGTATGAAAGAGAACGATGCGGCTATGATTTCTCGCGTTCGATTACCGGTGGTAGTCAGGACTATAGATGAAGCTTGTAAGAAGGCAGCCAACTCATTACGTCAGGCAGTAAGGTCGGTGCTCGACACAGAGAAGTCTGGACGACGCAGAATGGACAAGCAGCTTGGAAAACTAGTCGCTTTATCGTATGTTTCTCAGCGACAAAAAACATCCGATAACTGGCAACAGTACCAAGGGGACAAGAAGAATTATTGCGAAAGCCGCGCACTAAGGAGATATCAACGGGAAGCTCGAGCCACGCGATGGTGAGCGGTATTTGCACCGATTTCCTAAGCCCCGCTAACGCCAAACCGAGGATATCGAGAACTTCTTTCGCTGAGGACGGCGATCTATTGAAAGGCAACAACAAAAAACGTTCAGGCTACGACTCGATTACCTTGAGGGGATTTTCAATATGGAGTTTCCTTATTCGGCCATCCATTCGGCGGTTTCTGTCCACGGCACCGTGAACAAAATCACCGTGGAGGAAAAGAACCGCCATTGGGGAAAATGAAGGCCGGCTAGGCGACCGACCCGATGGCGTGGCAGCCGATTTATAGGAATCATATTTGTGGTATCCTGCTGCGGGGTTGGTCATCCTATTTAGTTAAACATGTAGTGACGGAGAAGAAACTAGGAGTGAGGATTGGCACAGTGCGACGATTCCGATTTGGAGGAAGAAGGGGACAGTAGTGTAGACTGTTTAAATTACCGTATGATCCGCTTGCTGTCGCACAACATGAATATCCTCGAGTGATTACTCGATATAGGAATTTTTTAAATCGTTAAGTTTTCCTGCAACATGTGCTACACCACAGCTGGTTGTGGGACCATTGATGGTACACATGCGGCCTGCCTATTGGTGGAGAAGCATCGCGAGAAACAGAAGCCAGTCCATACAGGCGCAATCGACTTGGAGAAGGCCTTCGATCGCACTGCGTGAAGTGTGTCACGCTATGTGACAACGCTGTGTTCTTGAAGAATCTAGAGAGTTTGTGCGGTGCTCTGTTCTAGCGAGGTGCGCGAAAGGTCTACACTTTCTCCAATCCTCTTTGTTGTCTGCATGAATGCCATTACGCTGGATCTTCGAGGGGAGGGGAGGAGTGCAGGCCTAGCTGCAAGCTCTGTGCAACCGCATGGCGATGTTCGGACTCTGAACGTCAAGAAGACCGAATACCTAACGATTGACGTAAACGAGTCCTGCTCCTTTAAGACTAACGGCACTGAGCTTGCATGCACTTCGACTTTCGAGTATTTATGATCAGCAATAACCTCCAACGACGATGTGATGGTTGAAGTTAACTCACACGTAGAGTGCACCTTGGTGCAAATGACGCTCGTTGACTGGTGTACTCTGCAATAGGAAAATACCAGAGCGTTTGAAGCCAAAAATCTATAGAGCAGGGCAGTCGTTCGACGAGTGGCACTATACGGCTTCGCCTGCGAACCCGGAAGCTGAAACGCGCCTCAGCGTCATGAAACGAAGTTGTTACGCTGAACCCGCTTAACTGCAGGCGTCACGCGCATGGACCGCATCGGAAATGATGATGTTCAGGAGAAGTTTGTCGTCGTGCCGATAGCTGATAAGATGCGCAAAGCTCGCCTGCAATGGAGCAACCATAATCCGCGTTCTTTATCGAAAAAAGGCACCGTCCGCAGAATAGGCCTTACGTTAGAAGTGCCTGTGACCGGTCCAAAGGGCGCCCGAGGCGCTGGTCTAATAGGTTACGCACAGACATAAGAACCCGGAGCCCACCCTGATCAAGCACACTATCGCGGAAGGTGGCGCTACGTCACTAGAAGAGCGGACCTCGGCTTTGACATACGTGATTACCAGCAGTGGCGTGGGCCAATATTTAAGAGTTTCTACTTTTCCCAGTCTAGTACAAGGCGGCCCCAAAATTCAAAATGAAATTGCGCCAACTTTGTTATTTAGCTGAGTGTCTCAGTTGAGACCATCGACTTGGTTAAATGGTTTTTTGGTGTGGGCCCGTAGTAGCGCAGTCGGAGGGGGCGCTATCTGCCGCGTCCATCTCGAATCATCCGCGAGGTCCTCAGCACTCATTTCAAATCTCCCAATTCTTCGTGGTCGGTAAATTGGCCCAAGATTTGCCCGGAATGGGTAAACCACTGACTTGTCCAACGGATATTCACAAACGCAAGTCTTCTCCTTCTTCAGCGTCTGTCCTGCTTCGCAGCCTGGTTCGCTATTTTGGTGCCATGACACTATGTGTTTCCCGACCCAGCGCAAGATCAGGGTGGACAACAGTAGCCTTCAAGCCCATATGTAACGCGTTTTTCTTCGAGGAAACTTCCCGAAACTGGCTGTTCCGCGATATTTCTTATGAATATTTATAGCAGTGTGCCGACATTTGATCGCTTGAAATGACTTCGTGACTAATATGTATATGCGACAAAGTCCACATCGCGTCTCCATTGCTCAGTTCATCAAGGAAGAACTCCGACCGGAAACGATTGCGAAGGGGCTCAAAATTCCTGCAAAGAGAACATATAGATGCACACGGTCAACCACCGAGGATTCGTAGCATCGCTAGGAATAGAATCAAGCGCAGCATCTTCCTCAGCCTAGACCGCTTCGCTTCTGACCCCAAATTTCAAGAGAAATGTCCAATGAATCGTTTAGAAGAATCATAGACTTTGCAGTTTTGACATTCAGAAAGGACAGATATTCTGGGACAAAGCAAAGCAGAACCGGCTACTGAAGGCAAAGAAATTGTTGTATGAGCTACGACGGGGCCTCATCCAGGACGTGAACTGGACCGATTATAATATTTTAACTGTGAAGGTCATTCGCAACTCCCAGAATCATCTCGAGCTACTCGTACTGACTGAAGCAAAGTTTCAGAAGAGGGGAACCCAATCGAAGGCGCTGTATCTGAAAAGTCTTATAGTTTGCGCTGGACTTACTGCCGAAGCCAAAAAAGCACCCCTCGCTTTCATCCAACAATCGGTTAAGATCAACGCCGAGGTCTACCGGAACAAAGTTTACAAGAAAGTTTTGCTGCCGTGGATAAATTCAAACTTTAATAACCGCCAGATGATTCTTCAACAGGACTGGGCAGTGTTGAATGCCTTCTACCCAATTTCATAGGTACTGGGACAACAATGCCTTGCCATCCAGTTCCCCCGCACTGAGCCCTCTGGACATTTTTGTTTGGAAATACTGGTACACCAAGATTCCTGCTAGATCTCGCCAAAGCTTCCCTTCAGAAAACCTGACGGAAATCTACATGAACTACTAGCGGTCAGCCTACACTTCGCTCAAACGTTTCGTGCTTGCATTTGCGATAATGGAGGACATTTCGAAAACTTATTGTTGCTTCGTTAGCTTGTTATATAAAATAAGAAGTACTGTTAGAAAGAACAATTCTTTGCTTTGAACATGTGGTTTATCCCAATTTGAAATTGTCTTAACATTTATGCGCCACCTTGTGGAAACGTTTCCACGATATCCCAGTTAAGTTGAATGCGTGTCGCATCTCGCAAAGAGGTTGGCTAATATCGACTTTTACCATGCATTTTTCTACCTTGTTGTTTTCCGAAATTTGAGATGATATTCCGTCCACTACTCTATTTTCAGTTACTTCTATTACATTCACTACTTATCCCGAAGCGACAAGCACGATGCCGTTATCTGGAGTGATCGCTTTCTTGCTGCTTTTTATGTTTTTCCTTCTTGGAATTGGCAGTCAATTTGGTACCTTTTCCCTTTTGTAAACCTTATTAGACGAGTTTGCATTATGGTCCGATAAAAGAGCCGCTGTTCAGGGTTGACTCAAAACGTCACCACAACGGTCACGGATCAATTTCCTTCCCTGCGGAAGCACAACGAACTGGTGGTGCTGGGAACGTGCCTTCTCTCATTTGTTATAGGACTAGTGATGTGTTGGCAGGTGAGCTGTTGTTCGAGGCGAAGCGCTGCGCGTTCCAGCTCCACATCTAACAGCCACACCGTGTCCCAAGGGGGATCCATTACCGCCCCGAAATCTAACACCTTTTCTCAGGAGTTGTGTACAGTGCCCTTCAACTTGTGCTACAAGGTTTGAATCTCAGAATACTTCGGTATATGTCGCGAAGGCGGGCAGCATTGGGAGATGGGAATGCCCCATATAATCAGATCCCATTGAATGCCATTCAGAGCGGGCGTATACAGTCGGTACCCTGATCGTCTGGCTCGTGTTCGGTCTGTGCTCTGCTTGGCTATTATTCGCTGCCGCTCTTCCACCTAGCAATACTGCTCACCTTCGCGACATGTGTCAATACTTGTTTCGCAATATTTGATCAACAACAGTGAAGCAAACAAATTCTAACTAAATGACGTTCAAATCAACTAAGGTCATGCAGCGCACAAGTGAATCAGGGATGCATGTTCGATTTGGATTGGACGACTATGATGGATTTGGACGTGGACAATAGGGTAGAATATTTGTACATACCACAGATAAGGGAAGGGGTGGGCATACTCTATCTGTCTACAATGGCGACAAATACGAGTAAAGAATTTTTAAAATCCGTCATACTAAAGTAGCTATGACAGGTAACTTATTTACGATATTTCTTGAAGTGTGTTTGTGTTTCTGTAGCTTTCGCGGTACCCTTCCAAGTAGGATACAATGAATGATAAAGACAAAAATAATGAGGATAAATGAAATATTAGGGTGTCTCATGTTTTTCTGGGCTATCGTACCATTTTTGATAAAATATATTATAACAAGATAGTGGCAAAAGATAATTAATCGACATAATCTCCATCTGTGGCCACTTTTTTCTCCGATTGGGCGAAGAGGTGATGGCATTTTCCCAAAAATCTGCCGATCCATACGAACTGGACTTCTTGACGTTGCGAGCATAGTTTGTTCATAAAAATGTGAGCAAGACTTCAGAATGCTGCATAGGCACAAGGGCTGATATCTGGTGAATGCGCATGATGTGCCACAATTTCTTTAAGCTCCTTCCTCACCGTCTCCGGCGTTTGTTTCGCTCGATGAGGACGTGCATTACCCATTAACACACGAATAGTACCGAATTTCGAGTACTTTTCAAGCAGCTTAGGCTTCATTTCCAGCACACCTTCAATGAACAAATCTGCTGTAATCGTCTATCCATTTGGTAGAAGCGAGCAGTGCACGACTCCGCGACTCGTGAACCAAAATGAAAGCAAAATCTTCTTCACATGTGGGAACGGCTTCTGGAAACGATTGAGCCATGTTTCACACGTTGACTTGCTGCAGGCGTCTGAACCTAACAAAGCAACGACAGTTTCGTGAGCAGCGGACATAGACAGTTCAGAACAAAGGTTATGAAAAGCAAGTACGTCGATTACGTCGATTTCTGTTTCATTTTCAAAAAATTGCCAGAGCGCGGGCGGTACGCCGATAGAGGTAATCGATATATTATTGCGAAAATATTCGAATCGCCTTGTTGTGCCAAGAAAACATCCCGCATGGATCTTATTTAAGGAAATTGTAACGCGCCAAACACTCATGGTTCAAATAGCACAGAAAATCATGTGACACTCTAACAGAGAGGAGCAGGTAAAAGAAATCAAGTGAAGCGTGTACTAGATCTTCTGCGCCGATGCTAGCCAAATTTAGGCCAGAGGGCTGTATCACCTGTATCACCTGTAGTCCTATTGATCAACGAGTTGTTCGAGCGAGCGCCAGCAGTGTCTCCATTCGCCCCTGTCGCATGCCAGAGTTCTCCAGTGGATCCTCCTCGCTCGAGGGGCACGAAGAGCGTCATGTAGTTCGTTTAGGGCTTTCACAAAGAAGTCTGACCAACGCGATGAGGGGAGGGGCGTCCTTCACATCCCGCAGAATTCAGTTGGTGACGGCTCTCGTCCAGCGGATGTCTGCGAAATGGATTCCGTGGCCACCCACCTAATTTTTGACGAGTTGGCCCCGCGACAGCGTCTCTGATCTTCGAGAGTCGACGAAGCTCGGAACACTGCACGCCTTTTCTCACTTGCGTAAGTTCTGTTACTCCGAGCATCGTCCTCTCAAATTCACGCTGCGAGACTCTGACCTCATGTTCATCCTGCTTTCGTATAGCCCATGTCTCTGAGGCGTATGTTAGGGAACGAAGAACAGTTGAGTCGAATAGGAGGGCACGGAGTCGGACGTTCATCGACTTCTTCACGGCTTCTTCGACGCTCTTGAAAGCTCCCAAGCCGTACGTTTCCTCCTGCCCAGCTATGGCGCTAGGTAGTTGGCCATGTTGACTTGGCGACCCAGATACACGTACAGCTGGAGCATTCGGAGATATTCGTTCCGTTGAGCGAGAATGGGGCATCGGAAACTTGTCCGTTCCTCATGAACATCGTCTTCGTAAGATTCAGCTGCAGTCCAACGTTCTCCCTACATACACGATCAAAGTCCGCCAGCATTCGTTCCGCCTAGCTGATGCTGGGTGTTATGCGCACGATGTTGTCAGCGAAGCGAAGATGGTGCAGTTGCCGGCCGTCGTCCTTCACTCCCACCTTGCAATTCAAGTCCGTGCATGACGTTTTCGAGGGCGGTGCTGAAGAGCGTCGGGGATATGTATCCCTTGCCGAACCCTAGCTTCACGTTGACAACGATGTCATTGTGGAATGGTGAAATCTTGGTCGTGAATCTACTGTACAGCTCTCAAAGGGATCTGATGTACTGAGTAGAAACGCCTTGAGTGCGCAGGGGTTCGATGACCGCTTCAGTTTCGACAGAGCCTTCTTCTACGGACAGCAGGCAGATCAGGCGATAGTCGCCAATGCCGTATAGGTTTCCCTTCTTGTACAGCAAGACGGTCTTGCTGGTCTTCCACTGGGATGGAACCTTGCACTCCAGTAGGCAGCGTGGAGAGCCGCACCAGGGTTTTAATGAGCCTGGCGGGAAGGGAAACGGCAACCTTCGGAAGATGGCACGGGGGCAGGTGGACGTGGCTATCGAGGAGATAGGAGTAGAAGTCGTGATGACCTTCTCCATGGTCCTTCTGGAAGAGGTGACGATTTCGTCAGGACGACGGAGTCCGGTCATCTTGATCTTGAAGTTAGCGAAGTTGCGGAGGGCATTGCAAATGCTCAAACCTGCTTCTGCAGCTTCAGCCAACATTTCCGCTCTCCCCTCCTTAAGATATACCTTTGTCGCCGCTCTGCATTGCTTCGCAAGCTCGGACGTCAGTTTGTAGTTGTCTGGCGGTCGTGCTGCTCCACGCTGGCGTGTCAGCTCGAGAGTTGCCAGAGACAGACGCCTCTTGGTGGTATTCAAGCTCTCAGCTTCCTTAGCACTATCGTGGAGATAGTGCTCGAAGCGGTCGTATTCTTCATCGGTGTTGTCCATGACGCTATCTTCCCAAAGACCGGCAAGAGAGGTGTACATGTCCCAGTTGATGGTTGTTCTGGGACTATTCTTCTTGAACTTTGCGGCCTTCTCTCCTTGACGCGAAAAGCGAAGCCTCGCGCGAAGGAGGAGGTGGCTCGATCCGCTGTAGAATATGGGGACAACGGAGACAGTTAGGGAATACTTGCGGTTTAAGATGACGCGGTGGATCTCGTTGGGGAACTGGCCACCGGGAGATTCCCAGGTTCATCGTAGGGCGGGAAGCTTCTGGAATTGTGAGTTTCCATGGATCGTCTAGGTCGACATAATAAACTCAGACAGCCTTTCATCTTGCTCGTTTCACTTCAAACCGTTGGTTTCGATGTGGAGTTCTTCCGGCGACATGTTGCTCGATTTTGTTGTTGAAGTCGCCGACGATCACCTTGTAGAACGTGTGATTTTTCTTATAGAACTTCTCCCGCTCCACGTAAAAGGCTTCGACGTCTTCGTCGTCGTAGTCGGGTGGTAGGACATACGCGACGAAAGCTGGCGCGGAGCCGCATTGCTCGAGTCGCTTCAGTTACACCTGTTACTTAGTACTTAGTAATTAGCTCCTCCTGCGCTGTTGAGCGCATAGGGCAAGGAACGCTTTCCACTGCTGCCTGTCTTGTGTTATTTGTTCGCACTCCTGCCTAGAAATGTTCATAACTTTCAGTTCACTCATTAGCGTGCGACACCACGTGTTTCTTAAGCGCCCTCAGGTTCGTTTTCCTGGCGGTATCCATTGCATGGCTGATCTCGACAGGCGGTGCTCTGGCATACGCAGGATGTGTCCGGCCAGGCGTAGTCGACGTTCATAGGGGCAACTTGAGCGACAGCGCCGCAATACTTCTTCGTTCGTCACGTGGTCCCTGTAACGTATCTTCATAATTTGCCGCAGATATTTGCAATGGAACGCGTTGACCCGTCTGATGATACTAGTTGACGTCTTCCATGTTTTGCTAGCGTACATTACAGTTGGGACGACTATCGATAAATACAAACGCAGCTTTACGTTATTTGAAATAGAGGACGAGGTCCACAGTGGTTTGAGCCTCCGGAATATTGTTGTCGCCTTGGCGATCCTACAACGAACGTCGATCTCAGCATCTCCATCATTGGCGATCGTACTTCCCAAGTAGGTGAATTTGTTCACTACTTGCAAGCGGTCCGATCGTATGTAGATACCGTCCCTTGGGCTTGTAATTCCTATGTGCATGACCTTTGATTTTTCGGGACTAATTCGGAGTCCAATGTCGCCTACTTCTTGACTAATTCTGTAATTCTTTGTAACTTATCGTTGTCCTCAGCGAAAACTGCGATCTCATCGGCAAAGTCCAGGTCCATAAGGCGTCCGCTAAACCAAGGAATACCTTGTTGTGCTTCGGCTGTTGTTCTTCTCATTGCGAAGTCGAGTGCGACGTTGAATAGCAACGGTGAAAGAACACATCCCTGCTTGACTCATGTGGTGACTTCGAAGTAACTTGTATTTCCAAGAGTTGTCTTCTCGCAACATTGTAGTTTTGATATAGACTTCTAAATATCTCGACAAGGTTGCAGGGGATCCGTGGGCTGGACGACATCCCGTATACGCCCATCGACAATTAGCTCAACGATTTTCATGGTGTGCGAAAGAAGGCGAATTGGACGGTAACTAGCGCAGACCGCAGGACTACCCTTCTTCTACCAAATCGGGATGGTCGTGCTTTGCTGCCAGCTCTCGGGTACTTTTTTCTCAGCAACAACCAAATTGAAAAACTTTGTCAACCGCAGGGGCACCAACCCTTCGACTTCCACAGGTCGGCCGGCAGGTCTTCGGGACCAGTGGCCCTGCTTGACTTCATCTTCCTTAGGGCTGCTTCAGTTTTGCTCACTGTGATCTTCTGAACGGGACATACACAGGTGATACAAAAGGAACTGCAGGATGTTCAAATTTTCCTCGAAATATTCGCGCTATCGCTTCACAGCCCTCTTACGATCCATCAGAAGATGAACGTTCTTGTCATTAATGCCAAAGAACTTTTCGATGTCTTCTGCCTGGCGAGAGCAAGCTTTTCGAGTCTGTAAATATGACGCTCACCATCGCGCGTCTCCAGTTTTTCGCTCACGCCACCTCAGTGTGCGGCTTTAGCAACGGCCATGCCTTCTTTGCCGCTTTCCTCGCTTCTCGATAATTCCGCCAATTACAGACTGTTTTGTCGTGATACAGCCATTCCTTGTCCCGGACCTTCTCTCTTACATCGTCAGTCCACAGCCAAGTCCGCTTGTCGACCCAACGCCGTCCGGGCTTCGTTGTGCCGAGTTCCAGGCGCGCAGCCCGAGTTATCGCTTCGGTAGCATCCTTCCAGGTTTCGTCGACAGTTGTTACTGCTGGCAACCAAATGCGAAAAATAACAGCTGTTTCTTCTCCATCAGTGGCCACTATTTGATTCTAGTCGTCCCTCACCGCTCAACACGTTTGCACCTCGGAGGTGTGATCTTCAGCGACCAGATCAATGGACGATGTTGCGTGTCAACCATCTCAAACGGCACGGTCCTCTGTGACAAGGCCTTGGTCGCAGCGCCTAATAAGAACATAGTCAATCCTCGTTTTGGCGTTCCCGCTATAAAACGAGATGAGGTAGGAGTTACGCTTTCGAAATTTGGTGTTCACGGTGGTGAGGTAGTATGAGTCTGCGTACTCAAGTATACGCTCACCATCGGCGTTGCGTGACCCATAGCCAAAACCACCATGACAGCTGTAGCCGTATTTCGCTGCTCCGACGGAACCATTAAGGTCACCTGCCACAAATCATATCTTGTGTCGGCACTTCCGCTGTCTTCTCCTCAAGCAGGGACCAAAACCCGTCCTTGTTTTGCTCGGAGCAACCTATCTGCGGAGCATACGCGGAAAATAAATGACACCGTCGCTCTTCTACGGCGACAACAATCTTCATCAAGCGGTCATCGAAACGTTCTACGCTTGCAATCGCGTCACGGAAACGTTCGAAGACCTACGTTACGGGACTTTCGAACTAGCTAAGTTGCCCCACGATGCTGTCTTTGCATCAAAATCCCTCGCATACTTTTCACCCTCGCCAGACTCTGCGAGTGCCCGTCGGCTTCCGCGGGCGCGGTAGCATTAGCTCGAAAACTCTGAAACATCATCGACCATAGGATGTTCGTAGGCCGGCCTGTCACCAGGGCCTGTCGCCTGCGTTCGATTGTCCGTATTTGGCTCGGCTCGCAAAAGCAAGCAGCTTCCAGTGGCGCCACGTGGAAGAACGGACATCTTCTTCTTCTTCTTCTTCTTCTTCTTCTTCTTCTTCTTCTTCTTCTTCTTCTTCTTCTTCTTCTTCTTCTTCTTCAGCGTTTGTCCCGCTTAGTTGCGGGGTCCGCTTTCCTGGAATGTTGGCGCCATTTCTCCCGATCAAATGCCTGATCAGGGTGCAACCCTGCCATCTTCAAGTCCTGATGCAGCGTATCAAGCCACCGCTGTTTTGGTCGCCCTCGTGGCCGCCTACCGGGCACATCAAGGTTAAGACCAGTCTTTCGGACAGTGTCACCTTTTGCGCGAAGGACGTGGCCGTACCATCGCAGACCAGCTTCGCGCATCTTCTCAAATATGGGGTGACACCGAACCTCTGCCGTATGGATTCGTTGCGTACTCGATCCAAACGCGTAACTCCGGCCGTCCACCGCAGCATCTTCGTTTCCACTACGCTGAGGCGCCTTTCAATTTCGTTGGTAACGGGCCAGCACTCAGCTCCGTAATTAGCTACAGGCCGGACGACTGCTCTGTAGATCTTCGACTTGAGGCGCTCTGGTATCTTCTTGTCGCAGAGCACTCCCGTCAGAGAGCACCATCTGGACTACGCTGCACTCACGCGTGAGTTGGTTTCAACGAGTTAACCGCCATCGGACGCGATTGCTGATCCCAAGTACTTGAATACCGAAGTACGTGGCAGCTCAATGCCATTTATCTTAATGGAGCTGGACTCGTCTTCATCAGTGGTCATATACTCGGTCTTCTTGACATTAAGTTTGAGTCCAAATCTTTCCAAGCGAACGCACCAAGCTCGTACCTGCCGTTGGAGTTCAATCTTGTCTTCGCTAGCAAGCATTACATCATCAGCATAAAGCAACGTCCAAGGGACTGGCTGCTAAAGATCACGCGATATGGCATCCATAACGACGATGAAGAGTAGTGGGGAGAGCGCAGACACTTGATGTACTCCGATAGAGATGGGAAACTCCATCGACGAGCCTGCTGCAGCTTGCACTCGACTCTTTGGACAAGAGTACAGTATTCGTACCCACTCTATGAGCTCTTCGGGGACTCCATGTTTCCGTAAGGCATACCATATCGCTTCACGCGGAACGCGATCAAAGGCCTTCTCCAAATCCAGGAAGGCAAGATGCACCGGCTTCATGAGCAAACTCTACTGTCGAGACTTCCTCGAAGTAGGTGCGCCATCGGTTCAAAACCATCTTGCGGTCCATGAGTAGATGACCGTTCTCATCGTTGATGCCAAAGAACTTCTCAACATCCTCAGTCTGGCGATGGCGGACCTTCGCGAGTCGATAAAGAAATCGCTCGGCATCGCGCGACTAAAGCTTCCCGTTGACATCATCGTAATGAGTGGCTCTTTCAACGGCTACCGCCTTCTTAGCGGCTTTCTTGGCTTTCTGATACAGACGCCATTTATCGGCTGTCTTATCGCCGAGGAGTGCGTGGTATAATCTCTTCTTCTTTCGGACTTTTCCCTTAACTTCGTTAGTCCACAGCCATGTCTGCTTATCGACCTTACGCCGTCCCTGTTTCGTAGTGCCGAGTTCGGAACGCGCAGCATTGAAAATCGCGTCGGTGGCTATTTGCCATGTCTCTCGACGGTCGTGACCGTCGGCAACCGAATGCGCGAAGTAACAGCTGCTTCATTCTCTTTCAGTCGCCACCACTTAATTCTTGACGAACCGCTCCGTTCGACCTGCTTAAACATTGGTGGTGTGATCCTCATAGTGCAGATCAGTGGGCGGTGTTGTGTGGCGATCGTTTCATTCGGCACGACCTTCGCGTCCGTGACAAGCCCTTGGTCACGATTTCGCACAAGGACAAAGTCGATCTTCGTTTCAGAATTCTCTCTGTAGAATAAGATAAGGTGGGATTCACGTTTTCGGAATCTGTTGTTCACGATGGTGAGGTCGTGCGACTCGGCGTACTCGAGGATACGCTCACCACCGGCGTTACGTGAACCAAAACCGAGACCACCATGACAGCTGTACCCGTCTTTCGCAGCGCCAACGTGCCCTTAAGGTCACCTGCGACAATGATTACGTCTTGTGACGGCACTTTTGCTGTCTTCTCATCGAGCAGGCTCCAAAATTCATCCTTGGCTTGCTCAGAGCATCCAGTCTGAGGAGCATATGCAGAGAAAAGATGATACCGCCGCCGTTCTGCAGCGATTACGACCTTCATCAAGCGGTCATTGAAACGTTCCACACTTGCAATCGCGTCTCGGAACCGTTCGGAGACGATTATGCCAACACCGATGATGGTCCTGGGACTGCCACACAGAACGGCTTTGTAGCCTCGGCCTATGTCCCTTGACTTGCTACAGGACCACCTCGTCTCCTGCACCGCACACAAGTCAATCTTCCTTCGCTCCAGTGCCTCTGCCAACTCAAAGGAGCGGCCCGACAACGTACCCACATTCAACGTTGCCACGCGGGTCTTTCTTACGTTGCGGGACTTTTGGACTAGCTCAGTTTCCCTCCGATGCCGTCCTCGCATCAGGGACCCTCGCATACTTTTCACACTCGCCGGGCTTTGCGAGTGCGCGTCGGCTCCCACGGACGCCGTAGCATTATCTCGTGAAACATTCAGCACCATCAACCATATGATGTGACATGGGCTGTTCGTAGGCCGGCCTGTCACTAGGGCCTGTCGCCTGCATTCGAGTGTTCGTGTTCAGCTCGGCTCGCAAAAGCGAACAGTTTCCAGTGGCACCACGTGAAGGAACGGGCATCGCCACCACGTGGAAGAACGGACATCGCCACCAAAAACAGCATTTCGCAATATCTTCAGATGTCGCCGATTATAATGAGTCACTCACAATTAATAATGAATCAAAATGAGTAGAATGAGCTGTTTGCGCTCATCTGACTTCGCACCCTATCCCTTAAACCCAATTAAGGCATTTTTGTCTAAAATTCAAATGACGCGCCTTTTTCCAGAAAACGTAAGTCTGTAGCTGAAATCTGCTCAGATTTCAGAAGAGAATATGTACCCTTTTTGGTGAATGTATCGCAAGCGGTTTATTTACTTTTTTATTTATTCAAAACATGAATTGTAATCCAGCCTGAACAGGCAGTAGAATGTAGAAAAACTCAATACATATGCGCTCTTCCATCATTTCGATATTACACAATTTGCAACACACCCAGACCTCTAGACCTTAACTTGATGCAACAAGATTAGAAGCAATAGCTCCTCTACACGCTTGTGCAGACTTCCCCGATAGGTCATCGTATTTTACTGTCTGAAAAGTTCTCAGCGTTTTTAGTGCTTCACTTTGAATTACCATTACTTTCTCAAATCTTATCGGATTTAGTCGAAATAAGCACGATTTGAACCAATACACTTTTGCGAACGAGTCACCTGTCGATTTATTCCATCAGCAAAAAATTAGGTGGTCGAGATTCGACAAAAACCACGAAAGCTGTTTCTGCTTGGTCCTGATTGATGAAAGGTTTTACCAGCGAGAAAGTTGTGAAGGTGTTTGAAAAGGTGGTAGTCGGTTAGTGAGAAGTCTGGAGAATATTTATTTATTTATTAAGGGGCGTGAATTGCAGGAGAAATACACGCATAACACATAACACGTATCATAAAGCAACATGATCAAGCGGTATGAAGCAGAACACAGTTGAAAACGCGGTATTAAGCAGAACACAGTGCAAAAAAGGAAACAAGCTAGTTTAACCTACTTTAGGCGAGCAGATGTTTGATGTGAGGCACAGACATACTAACAAAATTTCTATGTTCACCGATAAATAAATTTTACTCTCTAAGACGCCGCCGGTAGGTGAGAAAGTCAGACCTGACCCGTGACCTTGCAACCTTAACATGTAATCGAAGTCTACCTCTTACGTTTCTCCTAAGCGGCCCTCCGAAAAATACAATTGGATCAAGGTAAAGTTTCCCTGTGAGGATTTTAAATAACGTAATTAGGTCTGTTTTGTCTCTTCTGTTACGTAAACTAGATATACCAAGTAGCTTCGCCCGCTCAGTGCCGTTGGGAATATCTCCATATCCCACTTTATAGCATCTCATGAACAACTTTCGCGTGTAGTTATTCTGAACGCTCTCGAGGAGAGCGATGTCTTTCTTGTGACATGGATTGAAAATTGAGATACCGAACTCCATAATAGCTCTGACGTAGCATTTGTAGACGAAATCTTGAGCTGTTGTCCCCTGACTTTGACACGATAAGCTCGCCCTGACAAAAACTGTCGAATAAAGTTTATGACCCTTGGTTGAACACCTACTGCTTTTTATTTTCGGCACAAATTTCAACGCTGCAACTTTCTCTGAAGGCTTCGAAAAGTCAAAGTATACTACATCACACCGTTTTTTTAATCGTCAAATGCTTTTGACCAGTCATTGAGAGACATATGAAGGGCAGTTTCCCCTGAGTTCCCTTTTATGCTGGTCTCCTGAGACTACGTTATGAGCTTTTAAGATGTATTGGCAGGGATGTGCGGAATTTCCGTTTTCGCGTTCCGAATTCCGGTTTCCGGCTATTTTGAGCTCTTCCGTTCGGTTCCGTATTCCGCCTTTTATTGGAGCGGAAGGCCGGAACGGAAATGAGCACAGTTCAACACTATTTTTCTGTTGCTTACACAATCAGCTTACCAAGAAAAAAGAGTTTTCCTTCATATAATTGTGAAAGAAACACTGTTTGACAACTATAGTACTAATATTCTTGAATTTGGTTAGACCATCAAAAGAAAGTACGCAAAAATGGCAATGTCTGAGTGCGGGCAAAATTAATGTGCCAGCAAAGGCTATGTAAACTATACATTGGATCCGATCGAAAATTTTCGGATAATTGGATGATTCGGATAACGGCAATTTTGCCAACCCCGGATTATTGGATGATTCGGATAACGGCGATTTTGCGGACTCCGGATTTTTGGATGATTCGGATAACGGCGATTTTGCGGACCTCGGATTTTTGGATGATTCGGATAGGGATATCCGAATCGGATATCCTAAAATGATTCATTCGATACAATGGATCCGATCGAAAATCTTCGGATAGTTGGATGATTCGGATAAGGCTAATTTCGCGGACCCCAGATTTTTGGATGATTCGGATAACGGCAATTTCGCGGACCCCGGATTTTTGGATGATTCGGATCGCAATATCCGAATCGGATATCCGAAAATGATTCATTCGGATCCAATATCTACCAATTGTTATTTTGATTGGATATCTACCAATTGTTATTTTGATTGACTAGGGTATAATGTATACATTGTGTGCTAAGAAAACGCACTCAAGATTTGAATGATCATAAACTTCTTGATACATTAGTTTCAAGTAGCTACAAAAACTTTCTAAGCATACAGCGCAATATCATGAAGCAAAGGGTTCGGTGAGGGTTGGGTCATGCGCTTGTTGTTCCAAGGTTACTTCAGTGCTCCTGATTGAAGGCGTAAATTTCAATTGTTAATTTCGTTAGGTGTGACATTCATCCATACGATGTTATGCAATTCATTTTTTAATGAAGCATCACGAATATTTACCAACTGTTATTTTGATTGACTAGGGTGACTTATTGAATTCTGAAACAAATCTATTACTTTGAGAACCATCTAGGAACTGCCCAGCCTTCATATCAGGGAGCACCTAAGCTGGCACAGACTGAATATTCTTAAGTGTGGACTTACAATGACTAATTACTCATCCAATTATCATCTTATCGTTAGATCTCAGAATGAATTCTGAGTACTATTATAGTTTTGGTGATTACAATGTAACTGCTAATCTTGAGTATGCAGATATTTGTGCAGTCATCACGTCGTCCATGATGCCACAGGTTTCCAAAAATGAGGAGAAGGTCTTTCCTCATCGGAAAATGATCTAGTTGACTGCTCCAATTTAAGACTTCGCCCGAGGGAGTTTTTAAATGCTGGTCTGTAAAAAAAGTAACCTAAAGTGATTAATTCAGTTAAATCTACTGTTCAAAAAATACAGCAACAAAAAGTCAGGGGAAACCCGTCGCAGGAATTGGATATGGAAACAGCGGAGAGACCGCATGCTGAAATAGTGGGAGATAGTGAAACAGGTCCCTGAATTCGTTTTCGTTTATTGCTTTTGCCATAGCTAAAAGGTTATTAACAGAATTATGAATTCATGTTTGCTATGTTTTGTCATGTTATGATGACGATGAGCATTAATCTGCGGAAAAGATTCTGCTGCTCGCCAAGATCTGAGCAAGAAAAAGTGCCGTAACAGCTGCCTCTAACGCAGTTTCAGATGCACTTTTGGAAGAATGGAGAATATGTGTCATTTCCGTTTCCGCGTTTCGTATTCCGGTTTCCGGCTATTTTTAGCGTTTCCTTTTCGCCTTTCGTCTTCCTCTTTTTCCAGAAAATTTTCTGCACATCACTGTGCATTAGGGTGCATTACTCAAGGATTCTTTTCAAACTTTCTTGCAAATATTGAGGTAATGCAAATTGGCCTATAGTTCCTGAAACTTTCTCGAAAATCGGTGTTGCAAACGCATGCTTTCACCCAACAGAAACTTCCGCTCTCATAAAGCTTAAATTGAATATATGGAACAATGGGTGGGTTCTTTATAAAGCTGACGCAATCAGAATCCTTTTCACTTTCTCCGGAATTAAATCTGGAGAGGGTGAAAAACATTTGGGTCACTTAGTCAAAAGGACGATAATTTCATTTTTGTGAAACCGATGCCCGGATGCATCAGCGATTTATCGGTCGGTAACGATGGAACCTGCCACGAAACCGCCAAGTACCGCGATTCATCAACGCGTGGCGTGATAGGTCTCCAATGAAAACCGTTACTCGGCTAGAGGGTTGGGCAATCGAAGTACCGGTAACGATCTATTGCTAATGTATGACCAGCGGAAACGAGATGGGCTCGTTGCCCAGAGTATTCAGACGCATGCGCAGGTGCGCTTTGCGAGATTTTATTTTTCGCGAATCTCGTTCTTGGATATATCACTCCTGTCGCTGCATCGTTTAAGAGTATACATTGACTGAGAACGAACCTTTGAGCATAAATTTCTAGGGAGTTTGATGTAGCTTGTTATTTCCTCCACGTTGATTTTTTCGATTTCCATTACCTCCTTCCTATGTTAAAACCCAGGCCAACTATGCCTTCCATGCCTTCCATGGGAGGGGGGGGGGGGGACACTGATATGTCTATGGGCTTGCCACCGCAATTCCTACCTGTGTATTTATCTTTAAATCTGCCCTTATTCCTAAATTCTTGACGAAAAACAGCTCAATCTCTAAGAGCAGCAGAATTTATAATGCATTACAAGACCTCGCGTACGAATGGCTTCGATAACCCAAAGAAAGATTTCGAAATGGTGCACCTCCGCAAAGTCTCGTGCCCTCGAAAGTCGTCGAAGTGTCAGTAGGATTTTCAGTAGGATTTTCGTCGTTGCGAGTGACACTGTAACAACCTCTGCTCGGTGGTTGGTCTGGCTGCGGCCAATATGCGATAGCCGTCAACTTACTGGGGCGATATCCTTCACCGTTTCTCTTATGAATTACCAGGGCCGGTAACTTTCTGTCAAGGAGACCGTTTAGGTAAATCTGTGGTAGCGATTTACAGACTCCTTTGATGAATCCTGGCCCAGAGAACAGTGCTCATTTGGGGAAAATGCGGTAAATCTTCTGCACTGTTAATCCCGTAGATTGAGGCGAAGGCGTTTCAAACTGTAATTGTTTCGTACAGTCCGGCTACCACTGGTTCAACCTGCTCTTTGAGTCAACTGGAGGACAGAGTGTGCTGATGGCATGTCTACTTGAAGTCGTCGTCTGCGTGCTCGTTTACGGTAATGCCTCGCTCGCTACACATATCGCGAACTCTAAGGCTATATTTCAGGGGTGACGAACCTGCTTCGAGATATTCAAGAGTGCTTAGGGCTTCCGAGCGGTCCTTGCTCTCGACTATTCGGTGCTTCAGGATTGTTGATGGCCGGTTGCTGGACCGTCATCACACCAATCATTCTAGCAGTACAAGTTTCAATCACTCTCCCCTCCTTGATTTCTGCAGTTAGCCAGCGGCGTGTTTCAGGTTTTGCTCGTCTTCGGGTTTATTGACGAAGCGAAAATACTTCATCAAAGTTCTACTTCTGGTTACTGGTTTGACGTACCTCTACGACTAACGCTGGAGTATTCTCCTTTAATTGCCATACCAGCTTTTGCTATCATTAATGTGCGCTATTTCATAAACAAGGACATGGTGAGTTTTCACTTCTTGGCACAAATTGCTTATCCTTAATAAACTACAGTTCAGTTGTGGAAGGAAGTCCTTCGAATTCAACCAAAACTGCCTTCTTATAACAGGATACAAGCCAAACGCAAGGTGAGCTGTTGTGCTTGTTTTTATAAATACACTTAATCAAATCAAATCATGACTGTATTTCTTGACACCGATCAAATCAACTTATGAATCTTGAACGAAATCTTTGAAAGCACCGACATAACTGGTGTCGGCTACTTGAAGACCCTGGGGATCAGGCCGGTTTAGAAGGAACAATCACGTCGCATTGCTTTTATTTTCGGTGAGGATTGTAGCTGGACTATTTAGTCTTCGCTTTGAAGGCATCATCCCTTCAGAAACGTAATGATCTGGTGCTACAGTTTAGCGACTAACCATCAGCATCAGTCAACCGCCTCGTTCAGCAAAACATCACAGACAAAAGGAACTCATTTAAAGCCAACCCGTTTAGGAGGAGTATGACAAAATGGCTCAGGGAAATGCACGTGGCCTAAGGTGCTTCCATTTTGGGAAATTGTTAAACCAAATGAGTACAGAACTGAACGGTTTACTAAGCAATCACGGCGGCGGCGCTCATGAGTGCTGGTGGGGGACAACTTGTATGCCAGCGATGGCTGTTCCTATGAGCGGTTAGGAGCGCAGTGGACAGTGGCGTTGCTTCACGGGAATGAGCCTGGAGTTTTGGTTTTCGTGCGTAGCGCGCTTCAACTGATCGGATACTATTTGGGAGGTTCTGACGTCCACACAATTTTCAAACATTTAGTTCACATTGTCCAGACGAATGCTGCTAAAACTAAAGTGTGAGGGGTGGAAAAACGGGATTCAGAATATGGTTTATCCAGAGTGGCGCGGATGCAATACTTGATGGTAGAGTGGATCACAGTGCTTCGGGGTGAGGAGTCGGTCGTGCTACCGCCGGAGTCTGCCATCAGCTTGTCGTTGTTCGGCTCCTCGTCCTCGCCACCGTCCTCGCCTCGTCGCATCTCCTCGATCGCTCCCGTCCTCGGCTCGCTGGAATCAGTCGGATGAATCGGAAGGCGTGGAAATCACAGAACGCTCAGCTAGCTTTGTTTACACTAGCCTTGTTGGTAGTCGTTTGTAACTGGCAGGTTTTTAACCACAAGGCAATAAAAAATTAACATAACGAGATATGGATGTTCAGTATCACGAAATATTTGAAACAGAAGGACTTGCTGCAATATTGGTGGCGTATAAAGGCTAAACGCTCTTCTCAGTTTCTTTGCCTATATGGACCTGTGACTTCTATCGGTATAGATATGCGGTATCTTTCAGATGAGGAATCTTTCCGGCGTGGCAGGTTACTCACATGTCATCACGACTCAAATTATATCTTCTTGTCTGGGCATGTCTTCGTCCCACAGATGCCCAATAGGTGTAGTTCTATTTTCAACTCAGGGACCGCCTTGTTGAATGACGTGGCAGTTTAAAGTACAATGCCCTAAGGGAAGAAATTACGCTTTCGGACGACGCCTTCAGGTACCACCGCTCAGATTCAGCCAGCCGGCTTAAGCTTCTTCCGCCACATCAAGTCGCATATGAAGCGATTTCACTCTCACGTCATCATGCACGAATTTTGTCTTGATCTACAAGGAAGGGACAACATCCTGAAGGAAAATGTTGTGGGTAGTTGAAGTAGAACGGATCACTTTAGTGATTTTGAAGGTCTCGTGGGTCTACCAGCTCCGGTGCCATTCTCGTCATGAAAACCTGGTTGCCTATGCCTGGTTCAATGCTGGTTATACACTCGCATCCTGGTTTCCTTGAAGGCCGACAGTAGTCTTACCCAGAGTCATTGGTCCGTGTATGAAAATTAGCTATGAAGAGCCTATAGGCTTTATATGGTTTCCGTATTGTGACCAGCCCTTCTGTTTCAAGTCCTTTGTGGCTGTGTATCAGTGTGGTGTTGAACGATCATACATCATTATGTATAATATCTTTTTCCTTGCCTTGTAGTTAAAAACCAGTGAACAACGAAAATGTTGCAACAAAGTTACTTTCCACAGCACCAGAAATGTGTACAAAACGTTCAAAACTTGTTAGGACTCAGTTTACTGTATCACCTGTATCACCTGTCGTCGCATTGATCATCGACTTGCTCGAGCGGGCGTAAGCAGCGTCTTCATTCGTCCCTGTTGCGTGCCAGAGTGCTCCAATGGATCCTTCTCGCTCGAGGGACACGAAGAGCGTCATAGCGGTCGTTCGACTTTCACGAAGAAGTGCGACCAACGCGTTGGTGGGCGTCCTGGTGTTCTCTTGACATCCCGCGGAATCCAGTCGGTGACGGCTCTCGTCCAGCGCATTAGGTGGCCGGCCCACCTAATTTTCGACAACTTGGTCCACGCGACAGCGTCTCTGATCTACGAACGTCGGCGAAGCTCGGAACTCCGGAGGCCTTCTCTCACTTGCGTGACTCGTGTCACTCCGAGCATCGTTCTCTCGATTCCACGCTGCGCGACGCTGATGCGTGTTCATCCTGCTTTCGTATGGCCCAGGTCTCTGAGGCGTATGTTAGGTCAGGAAAAACAGTGGAGTCGAATAGGTGGGCACGGAGTCGGACGTTCTTCGTCTTCTTCGCGACTTCTTCGACGCTCTTGAAAACTCCCAAGCCGCTCGTTTTTGTCTGCTCAGCTCTGGCGCTAGGTCGTTGGCCATATTGACTTCGCGACCCAGATAGACGTAGCTGTAGCATTCGGAGATGTTCGTTCCGTTGAGCGAGAATGGGGCATCAGAAACTTGTCGGTTCTACTCCTCGCCTTGAGTTGCAGCTGGCATGTGCGACTGTCGTAGATCTACAATAGTGAGTTTCTTGTTAATTTCGTGTAGTCTGCCTTTTAGGCCCATCCCAATGTACTCAGCTTGCTTCTTCAGAACACGAAAGTTTGCCTTTTTCTCAGTTGTTCCATCTCTGCAAGCATGCTCTTTTCTCGGGTTTGGATGCTTCTCTGTAGATTTGCATGATGTTCTGGTAAGCCTCTTAAAGCCCTGACAGTTTGTTCTCGACATTACTGAGCGCAACTTGTAGTTCGCATTTTCTTTGTTCACAGTAGACTCGAATGGCATGCTCCTCTGTTGGCGGTTCGTTTGACCCATGCAGTTTCCTTGTGGAGGCCAATTATCGTTTGTAGCGGTGTGAGTTCGTCTTCTAGGCATTGCAGTAGGAGCGTAATTTTTCTCATTTTGTTGTGGCTGTGATAGACTGCGCTTTGGCGAAATCAGCGGTTCTTGGCCTTGATATGAGTGAACAGGCTGAATCGTACTCTGCCAAGCGAGCTAACTAATCCGATTGGCCGATGTTTAAACGTTGCGGCTACGTGACGTAGGCCACAATAGTGTGCGTGAAACCGCTTCCTTTCTGCACTGGACACTACCCCGAAAAGTAATTTGTTCGATAAAGGTTCGCTTTAACAAGCTGGCCACGATGAGTGGGGAGCAATCAGTAGATATGCTGCAAGCTTTCAAATCGTCGCCAAAATATTTTGATGTAAAAATCGCGTAGGTGGAGCTAATTCAGAACCAGGAGATGATTTGAACACCAGCGTTTACAGGTTCATGAGGAACAACGAAAGCCGAAAAGCGTTTGGAAAGCGGATATTCTTTGAGCAGATTCATAGGAACATGTGCTTTTTATTAGCTCTGTGTTTGTTGTAAATGAAGCTGATCATGAAACTGTTTCTCACATTCAGTGTGACATAAACACAGAACAGCCCACGACACACTCAGGACGACGTTATAAGCACGTCTCGTGAACCCGTGACGCACGCTGAACAACGTTTTAAGCACGTCTCGTGAGCCCAACACACATTCTTGGGGACATGTGCTCACAGGAGAGGGCTGTGTAGCAACGGTGCTCTATGAACCTAGAGCGAAATAAACATCTGACAGGTACAAAGTGGAAACCAAGTTCCTGCCGTGATATAGCTATAACCGTACTACAAAACATTCAAAAACCGCATTCTTCCAACATTTTATTAAGCAATACACATGCAAACACAAAGTGACAAACTCATTTCGAAATGTCATCCTTTAGCCTTCCTGCAACCTTTCGAACGCTTTACGAAATTGTCGACGATGGTCGCTAGGGCGTCCACGGTAATTTTGTCCCAAGCATTGAGCAGACTCTGTTTCAGTTCCGCAGCGGTTGAATGCTGGAATCGGCAAGCTCTGCTCTCCAAAACTGACCATATAGCAAAATCCATCGGATTGAGGTCTGGCGAATTTGATGGCCAAACCTCCTTGGCCCAATGTCCTGGAAACAGCTCGTCGCACAGTGCCATGGTAGATGTGGCTACATGAGCAGGTGCCCAGTCTTGTTCCAGGTGCCATTCATCGTCAACGAAGTGTTCGCGGGCCCACGGTAGAAGGAATTCTCGAAGAACACGTTCCTGGTAGTACTACGCGTCGATTTTCGCTCCTTTCTCCACAATAACGAGTGGCTTAAACCCCTGCCCAAACCATGACGGTTGTTGGGAAATGGCATCGATAGACCACTAGTGAATTCTATGAGCCAGGTCTGAGCAAAATTCTGTCGTTATGCTGGTTGTAAGATCTTTCCAACGGAAAAAACCTCATCCATGAAAAGCACCGGCTTATGACGACCATTGGCGACCAAGTGAGCGAGAAGCATCGCTTGCGCCCTTTTCATCTTATTTGTCTCATGGCATCTGTCAACAAGTGGGCTTTGTGCATCCGAAAAAAAATGAAGCTGTAGCTGATTCTTGACGAATTTTCGAACAGTGTGAGAATTTCCTAGGCTTCTAGACATTTCTCTCATGGATTGTTGCGGATTGCGATGTGTTCTGCTTCTTATAACTTCTCGAGCTAGCGTGAGAAGCTGGCCTTTCACTTCTTGGACGATCTTCATCAGTGCAGAGTTCCTTGAACCTCTGGACGATCTCTCAAACAGTTCTATCAAACATTTGAAGCTGCTGACAGACGATCTTATTTGGTACACCCTCCTGTGTAACTCGATGACAGCGATCCTCTTGATTCTGTCCAGCATAACCTTGGTAGCAGCAAACCAATCCAAGTAAACTTCCCAGAAACGCAGACAGAAGCAGTGGACTTCTTACCCCTGCTGTGTCGGCACGGCTCTTACCTTCTGTGAAGGCATGCTTATGCATGTGTTGCATGTCTTGCTGGGTACCTAGGGTTCCCCCGTCCGCACATCAGTCTGGTTGTCACGTTGCCCAATAGTCTCCACGCCCTCTCAGCTTAAATCCTCGTCATCGATGTTCACTTTCGTTATTTTCTGTGCCAGGTTGGTAGGTGGAATATTTATTTTAGGCTTGACCTTTCGACCGTTTCGTCATGTTCAGAGGCACGGCTTTTCACCACAAATCCTAGCGATGTCGCTACCGCTCAGGGTTAGTTTACCAGTAGCGAATCGTCGCTACGCTTTGTGGTAGAAAGCCGTGCTCCTGAAGATGAAGAAACGATCGAAACGTCAGCCTTAAATAAATATTCCACCCACCAACCTCACTGGCACAGAAAATAACGAAAATCTTGTTAGCATCCCATGTTGTACTTCGCCCAAAATTAAGGGCTCTAAAGTGCCTCATTTCCCTGACTCCAATAGAGCTGAATATGGAACAGTTCTCAAAAGATCGATCAGCGTTGCTCTACCTCCGCGCTGGACTAACACTTTGCCAGCGGATATCGCATCGAGGTACGCTGCACGAACCGAGCATCAACCGCGTGCAGTCCAGTCTAAAGCCCAACGCACACTTTTGCGGCAACACGGCACGCGGAGGCAACAAAACCGCCTCGCAGGAGGCAAAACGGGCGAAACAAAACTTAGGCCGCACTCATTCTCAGCATTGCCGCCACTCCATCGCCAAAGCGGTTTCGTTATCATTATCAGTTTCCATTCTAGGTCTCGCCACGATCGGCACCGCGCCAGCCGCGTAGGCGGCACATCAGCGGCAGCCCGGACTGGAGTAGTTTTGCCTCGCTCAGTGATTCTGCGTCTCTGCCCTATGCTTAAAGATAGGGCAGCCACGTTGCCGCAAAAGTGTGCGTAGGGCTTTAGGTCATGCCACAGCCCTATCACGCAAATCTGTGTATTAAGCGAGCAAATAGTGAAACCTTAGACCATTTCGGATTTAAACCAGATTATGTTGTCAGAAATTTGTTGCCGCAGCCAACAACACCTAAGTAGTCATTCTCTAAACCAGAAGCAACCTCTCCCTCATCTCCCTGTCTTTCTTCATTATTTATTTATTTATTTATTTATTTTGAATACACTCGTACGGATGTGCCAACTCAATGATTCTAATAGAACACGAACAATACCAGGAAACAAAAGATAAAAATACTCAATGATCAGACTTATCGTGACGAGCGCATTGAGAGAAAGGGCTTGAGAAGCTATGCGGCAAGGGAAGAAAGCCGAGGAAACGTTGGACAATGAGCAACGTGTTCCCGCAAAACGTTTCGTATTATCCTGACCATAGTTTGTTTGACGCCAAATTGCACTACGATACTTGAAAGAATTTATATTACTGAAACTTATTTTTAGTGCTAAGGAAGATGATTATCACATACCAGTTGTTCGTATCAGACCAAAATTTACAACACTTTCTTTTTCCGATCCGCTAGATGGCTACGAATGTTGCCCACTAGCCTACATGAAGCTGCTACCACCGCAGCCTTCCGACGGAAACTAAGGAAAGTTGATTTTGTTTGAACTGTCAACCTATCATGTGTATACTGATTACCTCGTTCTAGGTTCAGCTGTGCTTGAACTCAATTACCCTGAGCTGTTCTGTGGTGGCTGATATCTCTTATGGTTGAGTTGCTGAAGTTAGAAATAGGAATGTGTGTTCCTACTTTTAGTAAGCTACTCACTGTCCAGTTGCCTCTCTTCCTGTTGCGTTGAGAAACTCATATTGCTTAAGTGATAGTTAAATATAGTATTGGTCCTCAAATGACGACTGTTCCTCCTGCTCAGACGAAATGGTCCCCCTCTCCTCTTGCTGAGTGTTTTTTCTTGTTTATCTTTCCCGGTATTGTACCCAGTTCTGGGGTCAGAGAGGATGAGAGCGATGCAGTTGCTGGCGTGAGCGCTGGGTTACCAACTACTAGTTTAACGTGTCCCTACTTTGTTCTAAAAATCAGACACCTTAGAAGTTCTACAGTTAAAGTCTCACTGGAAGCACTGGATGCCCTGACCTTGACATACTAGTTGCTACATCTTTTCCAGTGCCTCAGGCTGGCTATCAAAGTTCTTCAAGTTCTGAAAGCTTGACATATGCTTCTATCGGGCAAATATTCTCTAGCACAGGCGAAGAACTGGTATGTGATAATCATCTTCCTTGGCACTAACCCCAAGGATCTCCCTCGATAGAGAGCCTTCGGGCTCTCTTGTTAAGAGGGATCTCGGGCCGCTTGTCGCAGGGCCACGTGGCGCGTCCCCGGGTGGTGGATAGGGGAATTAAACGCGAACCAAATGCGACCGTTTACTATACCTTTGTCCTTTTCGAATTTCGAATAGTCGAATTTCGAATAAATTCGAATTTCGAATATTCGAATATTCGACTATTCGAAAAGAGTCCAATATTCGAATTATTCGAATATTCGAATATTCGAGAAAGTCCAATATTCGAATTATTCGTTTATTCGAATATTCGAAAGTGGCCAATATTCGAATATTCGTTTATTCGAATATTCGAAGGCTTCGAATATCGAATATTCGAATAGTAGAAGATTCGAATATTCTTTATCAATCTCTTAACAAGTTAGTGGCACTCTTCTTCGAAAACCAGGGGAGTCTGACTTTATGATAAAAAACTATGTTTGAGTTTCGCGCGTCGCTCAAAGTGCGCCGAATTGTGTGTACGTAATCTGACAAGAGAAATCAATGAACTTCCCGTGGAGATTTCCAAAATGACCTATTGCTTGTTATAAGGGTGTGTCTAAGAAGCAGCGTAGTGGTCTTCATATGTCCTGCGGGCATCTGGGTAGGTCAAAAATTACAAAAAACTGTAGCACTTCAGTGCTGGCAGATAAAGCGAAAGTGACGCCTTGAATGCTCTTGAAATACTCAGAAATTAACATGCAGATGCTATAGAGCTTTAATTATAGTTAGATGTTAGAAATCTGACAATTTATTAGGTAAAATGAATCATTCACTGCAGTCGGGGCGTGGATAGCCGGGAGAGGTCCAGGTTCGAATCTAGGAGAGTTGTTTACGGATTGCTGTGCGCTTTGGTAAATGTAGAACATATTCTCATTTTAATCATATTTACGAACATGATCGAAATGTGTTGCTTCAGTCCATCTCTGGGATGTGCTGATCAGTCTTCGGGTTCCTATAGAGAACGTTTCTCTTGTAAGTTTTACTAATTTTAGCATCTCTTATAAAATGCATCATTTTTGACCCACTCCGTAGTATTGTACTCCGTAGTATTCGTAGCATTTGCATATAACACCAAATACAGTACTAACAACTAAATTAATTAGTCACCTTCTTCACTTGCGAGCCTCGGGGTGACTAATTATAAACATGTTTTGTATGAAGGCAGAGGCGAAACAAGACATGTTTTGTTGTTGCCATTGTTTTAGTTATTACTTGTTTTAGTTGTTGCTTGTTTTCCACTTGTGTTTGTTATAGTACAGAGTGATTTAAAGTTCATGTATACCCCAGGTTATTTCTAATTCTACTTCGTTGTTTAGACATTGAATTTAAAACTGTTTGAGTATTAAAATTTACATATATGATTAACTTATTCTATTGGTCCTCTTGCAGCCTATTCTTCCTCGGCCACTCTCCCGCACTGACAGAGGGGGGGGGGGCTTTGCAAACGTAGGTACTTGTATTAATCCCCATGACTTCGTAAGTAGATAATAAAATTTCGTACAAATGTTGTCCTGAGGGTTGACTGAGGTTCTGATCACGAAGCTGGCAAACGCGTTCAGTGTTACCGTCGACCACAATAGGCGACGGTGAGTATGTGCGAGAAAAGGTGCAGAATAACCGGCCGCGTTGTACTATTATGACTCCAAAAGTGGAGTGGAGGTCGATTTTTTTCGCCCAAACATCGCCGTACTGTTATTTTGGATGCTGAGCACGAATATGGTATCCGATTTCGACAATTTGGCCGCTTACGATATTTCATAGTGTGTGTTCGTGAGTAAGGATGGGGTTGTCATGACCATTGATTTCGTCCTTTCCTCGCATTAGGAAATTATTTAGGCTGCTGCCACGAATCTGTCATTTCTTTTTCTAAATTATCCATTTTTCGTGCACTACTTTCCATTTCAAAGTCGAAGACTGGAAAGCAAGTCTGATCACCTATGTAGGTGAAGAAAGCGATTCTATGTATTCAAACTGATAAACTTGATCACTCATGAAAATGTGGAATCACGCGATCACGCGAAAACGCGTGATCGCGATCAGCACCTCAATTAGCCCTCTAGACGACGTTTGGGCGAAACCTGCTTTCGATCTCCGGAGTTGTGAGAGTACAAGTACCTAAACCTTCGATTAGCAGAGAGTGGTGGGGAGCAGGGGTGGGCGGAATTTCTGTTTTCTGTTTTCTGATTTTCTGGCCTTTTTTGGCTAATTTTTTCTGTTTTCTGTTTTCTGCGAAAATGGCCTAAATTGGCCAGAAAACAGAAAATAGAGCTGCGAAAGAAATTATATAATACAAACCCAATAAAGAGAATACAAAAAGTATCATAGAATCATGAGTTTCATCTCAAAATTATGTTTCTAGAGTATTTTAAATTGCAAGCATGTAAGTTTCTGGATCTGCCCTTGTAGAAATTGCACTATGCACTCAAAACTATACCACTTTGTTTGCTTGATTATATAAGTGCTGCTGACATGGAGTCCCTTCACAGTACATTTCTCCACTTTCATAATTTCGCTTTGTAGTCTCTTAAATTTCTGCAGTAGTTTAGACTATCTACGATTACTTAGAACTTTATGCAAAGGCTAGAAAACTAGTGTTCTGAGGGGCATTTCATTATAGTATATGTTAACTAACTATGTGCCGTAGAGTAATTGTGGGTAGGAATATTTTCCACCTCCGGTTATTGAAAATTGTTGGCTGGTCTTTCCCAATGATCATAAAGCAAAGCCTTTGACGGAGCTGCTTTTCTAACTCTTGTTCAGCTTTTGGTTGTCCAACATTAGTGAGAGGCTGAAAAGTTTTAGTTACCTTTGACTTCACTGGTGTGGTGATAGAATAGTGATACATAAAAATTTTAATTTATCACATCTATCATCTGATACCGGTGATCATCGAGTTATTCGAACGGGCACCAGCAATCTGATCTTCGAGCGTCGGCGAAGCTTAGAACTCCGGAGGCCTTCTCTCACTTGCGTGAGTCGTGTCACTCCGAGCATCGTCCTCTCGACTCCACGCTGCGCGACGCTGATCGCGTGTTCATCCTGCTTTCGTATAGCCCAGGTCTCTGAGGCGTATGTTAGGGCAGGAAGAACAGTGGAGTCGAATAGGTGGGCACGATGTCCGACGTTCTTCGTCTTCTCCGCGACTTCTTCGACGCTCTTGAAAGCACCCGAAGCCGCTCGTTTCCTCCTGCTCAGCTCCGGCGCTAGGTCGTTGGCCATATTGACTTCGCGACCCAGATACACGTAGCTGGAGCATTCGGAGGTGTTCGTTTCGATGAGCGAGAATGGATCAGAAACTTTTCCGTTCCTCATTAACATCGTCTTCGTAAGATACAGCTGCGGTCCAACGTTCCCACATACACGATCGAAGTGGGCTAGTGTTCGCTCGGCCTGGCCATGCTTGGTGTTATGAGCACGATGTCATCAGCAAACCTAAGATGGTCAGTTGCCGGCCGTTGACCTTAACTCCATGTCTTCCCATTCTAGTTCGCGCATAGCGTTTTCGAAGGTGGTGCTGAAGAGCTTTGAGAATACGGTCTCTCCCCGCTCAACCCCTCTCTTCACGTCGATGATGACGTCGTTGTAGAGTGGAGAGATCTTGGTCGTGAATCCACTGTACAGCTCTCAAAGGACTCAGATGTACTGAGTAGGAACGCACTGAGTGAGCAGGGCTTCGAGAACCGCTTCAGTCTCGACGGAGTCGATTGCCTTCTTCAGGTTGATGAACGTAAGGCACAGCTGCATGGTGAGCTTCGTAATGGTGTGTATGTGGTCGATCGAGCCGAATCCTCTCCGAAATCCTGCTTGTTCGCGTGGCTGTCTTTCGTCCAGCGTTCTGCTAACCCTATTCAGGAGGAATCGAGTGAAGAGCTTGTAGACTACGGACAGCAATCAGATCGGGCGATTGTTTCCGATGTCGGGCATGCCTCCCTCCCCAGCAAATCGAGATGTAATATGATATGTATGTATGAATAATAATAATAATAATATGATGGAAAGGGTATATGTTTGATCCGTATTAGATAATGTCTACGTATTTAAAGAAACACTTTCACCCAAAAGTCTTTGCGCTGACAGCCTCTTCAGTCGCACTCTCGTGTTGTTCTGTGAAATATCAAGCCAAAACCCAAAACATCTTTGGCCCGTGTTTGGTGCTCCATAAGGCCAGTCTCTTACGAGTGGGACCCCTAATCTAGCGAATCGTCTGTTTTGAGATTACACTTACATTTGGACTGTGAGCCTTAAACCGCTATATTTTAATATGAATGCAATAGGAAAAATTCATCATTTATAAGCCACTCCTATAAACGCTTGCAAGTTAAAACGCTGGTCCACGAACAATTTCTAGTCGTGCAAAAAGCACTTGCTACTGGACAAATAAATCTTCGAATTGAATAATTAGGTAGTATGATAATTGCGAAATTTTCTGATTTCTGTTTTCTGATGAAAGCGATTTTCTGTTTTCTGTTTTCTGGGAAAATTTTCAAAAGTTCTTCCCATCCCTGGTGGGGAGGCGATGGGCAGCAGAGGTGTGCGTTAAATTTTTTGATAAATTTTTAACGACCACTTTTTAACGAAAAATTTTTTGCGTTAAAAAGGTAAATTCGGTAAATTCGTTAAATAAAATGTCCCTTAGCTGCATTCAGTTTTAAACCACTGGGGTGCCTCTCGGACAATTCCCCACAGCGCTCAATAGATCGCTTATAAAATTTCCACGGGAGGTTCATTGACCTCCCTTGTGAGTTGACGCGATGTAAGCGCTGCAAGCGCGGCCCTCCGCTGCGCACCTGCTTCCTTGTAAACGGCCGTCGAGCGTGCTGTGGCCATACACGTGAATCGCAAGTGATTAGGATTATGCCTGTACACAGATATTTTTTCCTTCAGTATACTACGGGAGAACCTTCGTTTTGTATTTCTACCCCAGTTATAACAAGGGAACGATTAGAGCCGAAGGGGCTGCGGTAGGGAGGTAAAACTTTCAGGGGCCTAGAAAGCTCCTGCTTTCTGCCAGTAAAGACGTTGAAGAAGAGAGGAAGAGCAATGGCTATGGAGTACAAGAGCCAGTCATACTCCGTTTCCTACGAAAGTGAGCCATCCCCATTTTCGCTCTAACACTGTCCAAGTCGTAGTGTCTTGTCAGATTAGATTCCAACACGGGTCCGTTTCTCTTCAACGGAGCTAGAACACAAACTGAATGCCATTCATGAGACTCCAGTGCGCCCTTTCTGCACCAGATCGCCTTTGTGTCATTTCTCCGCCCATGATAATCATTCTTTTACCACCTGGAAGCTTCGCTATAACATAAGGAAAGATAGCAACCTATAGAAAAAGACCTATAGCAATTTAGCTCTGCCTACCCAAGGTGTTTCTCTCTTCTCGGTGCACGAATTCTTAGGGGGCAACGCGTGCTTCATTGCCATTATACCGCTGTTATTGTCCTTTGGTCTCATAAAGGAAATGGATGGAGCATTATTCGAATATTCGACTATTCGAAATTCGATTATTCGAAATTCGACTTTTTGAAAATCGAATATTATTCGATCATTCGAAATTCGTAATTTTGAAAATCGAATATTATTCGATCATTCGAAATTCGAAATTTTGAAAATCGAATATTATTCGATCATTCGAAATTCGAAATTTTGAAAATCGAATATTATTCGATCATTCGAAATTCGAAATTTTTTTCCAAGGGCAAAGGTATAGTGTCCTCGTCAACACGCACTTGGTCATGAACATCGATTCGTACGAGTCCCTGACAAGCCGAATCGGACGTCTGCGACTGAAGCGATGTGGTTCCGTGCCAGCTTTGACTGTGTTCGTATGCCCCGACATCCGACTACGACGACGAGGAGGTCGAAGCCTTCTACGTGGAGCTGGAGAAGTTCTATAAGGAAGATCACACCTTCTACAAGGTGATCGTCGGCGACTTCAACGCCAAGATTGGACCGCGAAGGTCGCCGGAGGAACTTCACATCGGAACCAACGGTTTGGAGTGGAACGAGCAAGGTGAAAGGCTGTCTAAGTTTATCATGTCGAACAAGATCCCTCCCTACGATGGACCTGGGAATCTCCCAGTGGCCAGTTCCACAACGGGATCGACCACATCATCTTCAACCGCAAGTATTCCCTGACTGACGTCTCCGTTGTCCCCAAGTTCTACACGGGATCGGACCACCGCCTCCTTCGCGCAAGGTTCCGCTTTTCGCGTCAAGGAGAGAAGACCGCGAAGTTCAAGAAGAGGAGTCCCAGAACGACCATCAACTGGGACCTTTACACCTCTCTTGCCGGCCTTTGGGAAGATGCCGTCATGGACAACGTCGACGAGGAATACGACCGCTTCGTGCACCATCTCCACGATAGTGCTAAGGGAGCCGAGAGCTTGAAGTCCAGAAGAGACGTCTGTCTCCGGAAACTCTCGAGCTGATACGCCAGCGTGGGGCAGCACGAGCGTCAGGCAAATACCAACTGAAAGCTATGCAGAGAGGCGATAAAGGAGGATCTTAAGGAGAGAAGGGCGGAAGTGTTGGCTGAAGCTGCAGAAGCAGGGTTGAGCATCCGCAATGCCCGCCGGAACTTCGCCAACTTCAAGACCAAGATGACAGCTCTCCGACGTCCCGACGGAACCGTCACCTCTTCCAGAAGGACCATGGAGAAGGTCATCCACGACTTCTACTCCGATCTCTTCGATAGCCACGTCCACCTGCCCCCATGCCATCTTCCGCAGGATGGATACGTTGTCCCCTCTGTTCTCCCTTCCGAGATCCGACACGCCATCTCGTCGGTGAAGAAACGTACAGCACCCGGTCCTGACAGGATCAGACCCGAACACCTGAAGAACCTCCCGCCTACGCTCATCAACACCCTGGCGCGGCTCTTTACACGTTACCTGTCGGAGTGCAAGGTTCCATCTCAGTGGAAGACCAGCAGAACCGTCTTGCTGTACAAGAAGGGAGACGTGCACGACATTGGCAACTATCGCCCTATCTGCCTGCTGTCCGTAGTCTACAAGCTGTTCACTCGAGTTGTCCTGAATAGGATTAGCAGAACGCTGGACGAAGGACAGCCATGCGAGCAAGCAGGATTTCGGATAGGATTCAGCACGATCGACCACATACCCACCATTACGAAGCTCATCGAAGTGTCGCGAGAGTACAAGCTGCCGCTGTGCCTTACGTTCATCGGCCTGAAGAAGGCATTGGACTCTGTCGAAACTGAAGCGGTCATCGAAGCCCTGCTCACTCAGGGCGTTCCTACTCAGTACATCAGAGTCCTTCGAGAGTTGTACAGTGGATTCACGACCAAGATCTCACCATTCTACAACGACGTCGTCGTCGACGTAAGGAGAGGGGTTCGGCAAGGGGATACCATATCCCCGAAGCTCTTCAGCGCCACCCTCGAAACGTGATGCGCGAACTAGAATGGGAAGACATGGGAGTGAAGGTCGACGGCCAGCAGCTACACCATATTCGTTTCGCTGACGACATCGTGCTCATAACACCGAGCATCAGCCAGGCGGAGCGAATGCTGGCCGACTTCGATCGTGTATGTGGGAACGTTGGACTGCAGCCTAATCTTACGAAGACGATGTTCATGAGGAAAGGATGGGTTTCTGATGCCCCATTCTCGCTCAACGGAACGAACATCTCCGAATGCTCCAGCTAGGTGTATCTGGGTCGCGAAGTCAACATGGCTAACGACCTAGCACCAGAGCTGAGCAGGAGGAAAAAAGCGTCTTGGGGAGCTTTCAAGAGCGTCGAAGAAGTCGCAAAGAAGACGAAGAACGTCCGAGTCCGTGCCCACCTATTCGACTCCACTGTTCTTCCTGCCCTAACATACGCCTCAGAGACCTGGGCTATACGAAAGCAGGATGAACACGCGATCAGCGTCGCGCAGCGTGGAATCGAGAGGACGATGCTCGGAGTGACACGAGTCACGCAAGTGAGAGAAGGCCTCCGGAGTTCCGAGCTTCGCCGACGTTCGAAGATCAGAGACGCTGTCGCGTGGACCAAGTTGTCGAAAATTAGGTGGGCCGGCCACGTAATGCGCTTCGCAGACACCCGCTGGACGAGAGCTATCACCGACTGGATTCCACGGGATGTCAAAAGAGCACCAGGACGCCCACCAACGCGTTGGTCGGACTTCTTCGTTAAAGCCCTGAACGATCGATATGACGCTCTTCGTGTCCCTCGAGCGAGGAGGATCCATTGGAGCACTCTGGCACGCGACAGGGACGAATGGAGACGCTGCTGGCACCCGCTCGAGCAATTCGAGGATCAACGGGACGACAGGTGATACAGGTGATTGTAGTGCGTGGCCCCTTGCGGGTGCGATATGTCAGAAGAAGGTTCACCCTTTATTCCGTCCAAAGGAAGGTGGTGGCTGAGGCCACGGCAGCCGCGGTAGCTGATGGAGCCGGCGGTTGACGGTGGTCGGCGGCCGAGCGACGGCGGCGGTTATCTGACCGGCGGCTGGAGGCAGGCAGCGGCTGGAGCATGAGGACGTCGGCGGCTGCGGGTCGAGGACGGCGGCGGCTGGAGGCGGCGGCTGGAGGCGGCGGCTGGAGCAGCGAGGACGAGAAGAGAAGACTGGTGAACTGGCGAACGACGAACGAAGAATGGCCCTTGTGTGTGGTCCGGCCACCTTTTGTAGGCCCTTTCCCGCGCCTTTTATCGGCGTATTGATGACCACCCACGGTGACCACCGACCACCAATACGCCAACGAACGGTACTGTTATCTGTTGGGCCACATGGTTTGTTGTAAGTTTTATAACAACGTAAACAGCAAGACCGTGGAAGTGTTACTGTACAACAACAAGCAACAAATATCCTCTACAAGTGCAATTTGGCGTCAAACAAACCATAGTCAGGATAATGTGGAACGTTTTGCGGGGACACGTTGCTCGTTGTCCAACGTTTCCTCGGCTCTCTCCCCTTGCCGCATAGCTGGTCCCAACAGGATCAGATCCGAACACCTGAAGAACTTCTCACCACGCTCATTAACACTCTGGCGCGGCTCTTCACGCGCTTTATGTCGAAGTGCAACGTACCATCTCATTGGAAGACCAGCAAGACCTTCTTGCTGTACAAGAAGGGGGACCTGCACGATATTGGCAACTATCGCTGTACCTGTCTGCTGTCCGTAATTAACAAGCTGTTCACCCGAGTCATTCTGAATAGCATTAGCAGGACGCTACCTCATACACACCATTACGAAGCTCATCGAAGTATCGTGAGAGTACAAGCTGCTGCTATGCTTTCCATTCATCGACTTGAAGAAGGCATTCGACTCTGTCGAAGCGGAAGTGGTCGTCGAAGCCTTGCGCACTTAGAGCGTTTCTACTCAGTGTATCAAAGTACTTTGAGGGCTGTACAGTGGATTCACGACCAAGATTTCACCGTTCTACAACGACATCGTTATCAACGTGACGATATCCCTGAAGGTCTTCAGCGTCGAAAACATGTCAGACGTGCCCAACCTACATTTTCGCACCGACGTAACCTTGCCAATTCGTAGGATATTTGCTTTGGCGCCTTACTAGAGCATATTACTGCCTACGGAATCACACGTTCCGACCAGAAAGATTGGAAACTGACAGAGTTATCGCGCTCTGAACACGCTCGCTTGTGCAATTTAGCACAACAACGGTCTATGTTCTCCGTGCTCTTACTCGTCCATGTAACAGTTCTCGCCAGCTACGAGCATGCCATCGTAAAATGCTTTCAGTCTTTTGCTCGCTCGTGCATTTGAATGTCATTAGCTTGCCTCGCATTCCTGTAGTAGTCGACTGAACTCTGAAAAAATAGTGTCACACAAGGTTTGCCTGCATTTTCGCACTGTTGTAACTTTTTCCAGTCTTAAGCTACGTCGCTATATTTTAGCATGTTTTTTGAACTCTCTACTGCCTACAAAATTCACAACTTGCAGCCGGAAAGACTCGAAGTTGTCAGAGTTATTACGCACACGCCCGCGGTGCAAATTGCGAGTTTTCGCGCCCAGTCGATTGATAGGTTCGATCCTATATACATTGTGCACAGCGCACTCCAAAGTCTCGCCGAAACAGAGTACAGCAATTTCTGAGTAGAGCGGCAGGGAATCTCTGTAAAACTACCCAAATGCTCACTCTACAGGCTGTCGCGCCGTCCACTCGATTGATAGGTTCGATCCTATTTACATTGTGCACCGCGCACTCTGAGAGGATTCCTGACATGACAAAACACTTTACGCCATGTTTGAGATGCTCTGAGAACGTGCAAGTCCTGGAATATAAGCTTCTCCAACAGCAAAAAGTCTGCTCCAACCATCTTTCATCACCCACTGCGAAAATGCGTGGTTTGGCGAAGTTGTATATATGATTATGTAGATCTCGCGGAGACGTATCAAACGGTACCAACCGTTTCTCAAAAAAACCTTAGAGGAATTGTGAGAATGCAACGGTTTTCCACGCCTTGCGACCGACAACTCGTTCGCGGCCGGCCTTCTCAATGGAGCGAAAGTTTTCAATTTTGAACATTTTTGATCTTTCATATGAAATGTATATATCAAACGATAGATATTGTTCTTCTGAGCTAAAATTAACTCCTGCTTTTTTAAATGGATCACTGTTGTTATAGCAAAAAGACGCAAAAACCGCAAAAGTGCGGTTTTTTCGGCGTCTATTCAAAAGACGCGTCCGGTACTTTATCCTTTCGGGAAGTGTTGAAAACAGCTATGAACTTCCCGCATTAGATATCTACAGTCGATCAAATTCATTCCGAGTAATCATTGTTTACAGGACTCCTTCATGTTTAGCTCCTGCGACGGAATAGCTAGTTGAAATGCTTAGTGACTTAGCGGATAGTAATAAACCGACTATTTTAGTCGGAGATTTTAATATGCCGGATATTGACTGAAATGATGACGAAGTTCAGGATACGTCCCTCGGTTTTAGTTTGATTGAATTTGTAAAATCCCATGAGTTTATACAATATGTGAATTCTCCAACCAGAGGAACCAATGTACTCGACCTCTTATTTTCCAATGACAAGGAAATAATCAGCGAAGTTAGAGTTCTATCCCCAGCGGGTAACAGTGATCATGCTAGTATTTCTTTTCATATAAATGAAAAAAAATTTGGCGCCCATTACAATTTATAAAAGAGTCTATTCAAAGGAAAGGATAATGGATAATGGATAGAGGACGGCGTTATTCAATACCTTCTGGGATGCGCCAGCGCATTCTACTTCTACGGAATGTCGTGGAGGCGACATGAATGCGTATTTGGTCATACAATGACTTGCGGTGGCCAGCCGATGAACAAGTTAGCGCTTTATCCTTCCCAGACAAGTCTGGTACCAATTCACCGACCCCGTAGGGAAGGCCTGGTTGGCCTGGGCGAGAATCCGAACCAGGAACCTAGTATCGGGTGCACTCGACAGTCGCGCCTCCTCCGACTGCGCTGTACGCGCCCTATTCAAAGGGAAACTATGATAAAAACTGTGACTACCTAGCTTCCGTAATGTGGAGAAAGTCTTTTGAAAGAGCAAGTACAGCTACTGATGGATATGAGATTTTTTGGATATTATTTTCCATGTAATTGATATGTTTATTCCATTATGTAGAGTTGTTGCCGATCGAGTTTCTCTACCTCACTATCTGCAAAACATGGCTGATCATCGATCCTGCCTTATAACATTGCTAGGCAATCGAACGCATCCCATAACTTAGACAAATATCTTTCATTTTTAAAGGTATTTTCAAAGAAGATTGAAAAATATAAGGCTTAGCTGGAGTAGCGCGTTATTGAGTCTGGTTAGAAAACGGCGTTCTATAAGTTACTCACAGAAAACTAAACTCAAATAGTCAATTAGATGCGTTAATTAAGGGAGGAAATAGACCAGTTTCAGATTTTAATAGAGCAAACCTTCTTGCAAATGAATTTAGCCAAATTTTTGTTTATGATGACGGAAAATTGCCGCCTCCTAATACCCTTGCATAGCCACATGAATACCGTTCCATTGTTCCAGGAAAAATAAGTTTTCAAAACAATAAGAAATTGGAAGATGTCCTACTCCATCACGTCAGATGGGATTCCACTTTATTTTTTAAAAAGATTAGCTATTTTAGTTGCTCAACCGTTAGCTTACCTATATGCTTGAATTGCATTATATTATACGATATTGCATTACTTGAAAAAATCCAGGAAAACTTTACTAGAAAAACTCTAATAAGGCGTGGTGGCTCTCTCTACGGCAAGATTCCAAGTGCGGCTATCAGAAATAGGTATTTTGGACTTTCGAATCTACTATCTAGAAGAAAATTATTTGATCTGTGCATGGTTCGTAAACTTTTTAGGGAGCAGTCCGCAGCCAACTTTTCACAGTTCTATACTCTGCTTCCCTCAGTAACCAGAAGGGGTCAATATAAATTGTACTTCTCTAAGCTTAAGAACACGTTAAGAGCCAAATTTTTCACAGTTAGAGCAGGTTTAGCCTATCAACAACTTAGTAAGACTACCTCCCTCCTGGAATCTAAATACTCTTTCAAACGCATCGCAGCAAAACAAATTCTCTATCCGTAGATATTTTGGAGCTACCTCTGTTTGTTAGTTTGGTGTTTGTTGTGTTGAAATTTTATCTTACTCCTGTGAAATACAGGGTATTTCAATAAATAAATAAATATAATCAGTCGCTGATGTTTTCTGAAGTAGCTAAACAATGGAAGCATTCCTTTGTAACAGCACTGTCAAAGAAAGAACCGGCTGGAAATCCTGGAAACCTTAGACCAGTAAGCGTTACATCACTATTTTGCAGAGTTTTTGAAAAATTGATAAGCAAACCTATCATGGAACATCTCGAGAAAAACAATCTAATTCAGAATGTCAGCATGGATTCCTAAGAGAGAAATCAGTTAGTTCAAATCTCCTTGAATGTTTGAATGACTGGACTAACTTGATCGATGCGAAAAAGTGTTGTGATGTGGTGTTTTTGATTTCGCAAAAGCTTTTGATAGAGTAAGCCACAAAAAATTACTGCACAAAACTGGCAGAATGGGCTTCCATTAGCTCCTGGTAAGATGGCTTGAAGAATGTTTGGATAGTAGGACATTTCAAGTAAAAATAAAGAATACACTGTCATCAGTAAAAAGAGTTACCAGTGGAGTCCCTCAAGGAGGCGTTTTATCATACCTGCTTTTTAATGTTTACTGCGCAGATCTACCAACCTTACTTCAAAATTCGCGAGTGGTGAATAAGCAGTTTGCAGATGATCTAAAAATATGTCAACAATATATCAACATGCTATCGAACGCATTATTGATTGGTCTACAGTTTGGCAGTTACCATTGTCTCCGGAAAAAACAAAGGTGATGCGGATAGGACTCTCAACTTCGCTGCCAAATTACACTTTAACTAGTGACACCCCAATCACTTCGGTAGATAGAGTAACAGATTTAGGATTTCATTATGAGAACAAGCTAGACTTTTCGGATCACTATAAATCCATATGTATAAAAGCGCAACACAGGACTTATCAAATCTTTAAAGAACTATCCACTAAAAATAAAATTGTCCTGATACAAGCATATAAGACTTATGTTCGTCCCTTAGTTGAAAGGGGGACAGCAGTATTTTCGCCACAGAAAAAATACATTCTCCTGATAGAAAATGTTTAAAATAATTTCACAAGGAAGCTTGTTATAAGGTATAACGGGTTCTTTTATTCAGGAATTCCAAAAGCAGCAATTCGGAACAAATTTTTTGGAGTCCACTCGCTGTCCTCTCGAAGGAAATGGATTGATGCTTGCTCTGTTTTCAAAATTCTCTCTGGACAAATTTGTATAAACTCATCTGCATTTTACAAATTGATTCCCTCAAAGACTGGAGAAACACCCTATAAAATATGGTATCCAAAACCAAGACTTGAGACCAGGAAGCATTCATTCACAGTGAGGGCCGGATCAACGTACCTAGCACTGAAGAGCAACATCAGCCCTACTTCTGAGTCCTTTGTATCTTTCAAACGAGTCGCAAAACATACTCTCCTACAGTATTAGTGAGATTGCTGTTTCAAATTACTGAGTTACAGTCACACGTTTTATCCTTTCTCGTTATGTTTCACAATGATGTTTAAGTTTGGTTGATGCATGCTGTATTTCTCACGACTGTCTTTCATGGCCGTAATAAATTGAATTGAATTGAATTAAAAGGCAACTATCCGAATCGGATAACAACAGTAATTTTTCCAATTTGTTGTTAATTAAATGCATTCAAAAACCAAATTCGTCTAATATAAATACGATCAAGGTCATATTAACATTCAGGTAGAGGACTCGCTATGTAAATGTTTCGATTAGTGTTATTTTCACCGGTTTAGCAGTTTTACCCACTCTAAATTTAAATAGATCTACTATAACAACATACTCCCTAATTTATTCGTAGGTGTGGCGCTGGTGGTGGACTGGAGGACGTTTGGTGGTTCAGCGTTGAGATAACCTCTCCATTATGCAGTTAGTTTTCTCCTCGTCCCTTCAACCAACCCTTCACCTGCTTCATTTTCTCCACCATTCCGTTCTTCCTTCTCGCCCGGTGCCAAATCTTTTCGTTGAACCACGGGGCGCTCTCAGTGCCACTGCTACGAAGAGCATTACTTATTTCAACTTTCTACTGCTCTTTCCATGCTTCTTCTGCCCTTTTTCTTTTATGGTTTTTCTAACAAATTCTGGTGGTTTCTCTATATTATTAATTTTATACTAATTTATTATCTACTTCTTTATATTCGATTGTTATTCGTCATGTCCAACGTCAGCAGGAAAAGTTCAGGTTAGTTTGCAGCATTCTTGATGTCAGTTAGCTGTTCTATAGCCAGGTTAAATACGACGAGTTCTAAAGGCTTCTAAGTCCAGCAATGACTCCTTCTTATTATCACTTCTAGCAGTCTGATTCCTGGTCAGATGCTGTGGATTAGTGCTCATGAGGCTGTGCTTAGTACGTGACAGACTGCGGTATCACGATACCATCATAACACTCTACACAAGGGTTGTGCGGAAATCGATTATTTACAGAGCGTTTCGCTCAGAAAGAGAGAGCTAGAGCGCTCGGTCGACTGTTTTCCTGGAAAAGCTCTTCCGCGAATGAATAGAAAAGCACTGTCTAGATACCGTCTGAGCGAAAAGAAACCTATGTCGATGGCCTACCTTTGCCGACCCACGCACAATAGCATAGATGAGTCCTACAACTTCAGTCCTCCGGCAACCTAGTAGAGGAACACGAGAATAACCGTAATGAAAAACTATATTTTTGCTGCGCAGAGAATGTTGTGAGCGGCGGAATCTTTGATAGCGGGTTTCTGGCTAAGTTTTTCTTTAATTATTTTCCTTTTTCCTACACGTCCCTTGCGTTTTTGAATCTTGATTCTAAGATCTTATAGTTAGGGTTCTTTTTATGCTCTGGTCACTCAGTCACTCAGTGCAACTGTCACTCTTACAGAGCTGATTCCAGTCTTATATTGATTGAGTCGTTTGCACTGAACCTTGGTCATGTCTCAGCGCACTAAGATCACAAAAAGAGCATCTGATGTGTCGGCCCATCTCGGCAATAAGAGTCAAGGGGTCGCCGATATTAGCGAGAATTGCCGCGCTCAGGTTGACTATTCTAGCTTGTCGGTAGTGAGATTATCAATGCTGTTTTAGAAAGAAATAAGGATCCCAATTTTGAGCGTATGATGTGATCTCCACGTTACCGCAGGAGATGGCGGATCGAATTGAATGTGAAAAGAAGGAGAGAAGCATTGTAATTGAATGGTTGACCTCTCTCCTCCAGCCAAGCAGACGGATCTTGAAGAAAAGGTTAGTGAAACCTTTGATGTTCTTAACCTTGAGTGTAGTCCTCTGGAATTGTACCTTGAGTGTCGCCCCCCCCCACCCCGCTGGAATCGCCCTCCAGAACAGAATGGGCAGACAAGAACGCGGGCGCGTCCGCAAGGTAGAAGTGGTGCCGCCCTCGAAGTCGCCCTGGGCAACAGGGATGGGCGGAATTTCTGTTTTCTGTTTTCTGTTTTCTGATTTTCTGGCCATTTTTGACAAATTTTTTCTGTTTTCTGTTTTCTGGGAAAATGGCCAAAAATTGGCCAGAAAACAGAAAATAGAGTTACAAACAAAATGTTATCACAGAAATCTAATGAAAGGAATCCAAAAAGTATTATAGAATAGTGAGCTTCATTCCACAATAGTATTTCTAGAGCATCTTAAATGGAAAGCATGTGGCGTTTTTGGATGTGCTCGTGTAGTAATTGCGCCGCATACTCATGAACTATCGCTAAAAATTTTATATTAAAACTTGAAAACTAGTATTCTGAGGGCATTAAGTTATGCACTAACTAACCACTTGTCCTAGAGTTACTGTGGGTAGGGTTATTCTCCACCTCCGGTTTAAAAATTGATCACTGTTAGTCGGTCATCCCCAATATCGCTTTCTGCGGAGCCTTCGTCGAAGCTGCTTTTCTAACTATGAAGATTCCCCCTTGGTGTCACAAATTAGTAAGAGACAGAAAAGTTTTAGTTACCTTCGATTTCGCTGCTGTAATGATACAGTACTGATACACGAAATTCTCATTTATCACTTATATCATCTGTCGTCCCATTGATCATCGAGTTGTTCAAGCGGGCACCAGCAGCGTCTCAACACGTCCATGCCACGTGCCAGGGTATCTAAAGAATCCTCTTCGCACGAGGGACACGAAGAGCGTCATATTGTTTATTCAGGGCTTTGACGAAGAAGTCCGACCAACGCGTAGGTGGGCATCCTGGTGTTCTCTTGACCTCCCGTGGAGTCTAGTCGGTGATGGCTCTCGTCCACTCGGTGTCTGCGAAGCGCATTACGTGGCCCGCCTAATTTTCGACGACTTGGCCTATACGACAGCGTCCCTGGACTTCGAACGTCGGCGAAGCTCGGAAGTCTCGAGGCCTTCTCTCACTTGCGTGAGTCGTATCACTCCGAGCATTGTCCTTTCGATTCCCCGCTACGCGACACTGATCGCTTGTTCATCCTGCTTTCGTAGAGCCCAGGTCTCTGATGCGTCTTTTAGGGCAGGAAGAACAGTGAAGTCGAAAAGGTGGGTATGGAACCCGACGTTCTGCGTCTTCTCCACGACTCTCTTGACAGCTCCTCAAGCCGCTCGCATCCTCCTTCCCAGCTCCGGCGCTAGTTAGTTGGTCATGTTGACTTCACGACCCAGATACACGTATCTGGAGCACTCGAAGATGTTCGTTCCATTGAGTCAGAGTGGGGCGTCAGAAACTTGTCCGTTCCTCATGAACACCGTCTTCGTAAGATGCACTGCAGTCCAATGTTCCACATACACGATCGAAGCCAGCAAGCATTTGCTCTGCCTGGCTAGCGCTCGGTGTTAGATGGTGTAGATACGTCTGTCGTCTTTCACTCTCATGTCTTCCCATTCTAGTTATCGAATGACGTTTTGAAGGGTGGCGCAGAAGAGAACCGGGGATATAGTACCCTCTCATCGAATCTCTCTGTTCACTTTGGCAACGACGTTGTTGTAGAATGGCGAGATCTTTGTCGTGAATCCACTCCGCAGCTCTCGAAGGACTCTGATGTACACAGTAGGAACGCCCTGAACGAGCAGGACTTCGACGACCGCTTCAGTTTCGACAGAGCCGAATGCCTTCTTCAGGTGAACGTGCAGCGGCAGCTCGTACTCGCGCGACACTTCGATAAGCTTCGTAATGATGTGTATGTGGTCGATCGTACTGAATCCTCTCTGAAATCCTGCTTGTTCGCATCACTGTACTTCATCTAGCGTTCTGCCGATCCTATTCAGGAGGACTCGAGTTAACAGCTTATAGTCTACGTACATCAGGCAGACCAGGCGATTGTTGCTAATGTCGTGCACTCCTCTGTACAGCAAGGCGGTTCTGCTGGTCTTCCACTGAGATTTAATATGATATATAGATATGAGATGAAATAATAATGTGATAAACAGGGTATATGCTCGGTCTTCATTATATGGTGTCTACGCATTCAAAAAAAAAACACCTTCACCTAAGATCTGTTGTGCTGACAGCCCCTTCAGTCAAAATCTCGTACTGTACTGTAAGGCATCAAGCCAGTGCACATCATCTTTAGTCGGCTAAGCAGTAACTAGGTGCTGTAAAGAGCATTGGTAAGTTGGCCTGAGAACTTTCAGTTACGCGGAAACTAGGCTACTACAAGGAAAGGTATGACCAAGAACGAAACGAACTAGGAATAAAATTCTGGCGGAGCCAGTAATACTCAACGAATCTCTGCACAGCTTTAGAGTATGTTGCGAGAGTGGGTCTACAAACTCAAGCAATTGAGTTGAAATATGGAAACAGTGATCACTGATTTATCGTGTTCGGTACTCTAAAAGTTTCTTACTAGTGGGACCATTATCTGATTGAGGCGTTCGCGGTGAAACGGGGCTGATGAGTAATGTTGTGTACTTCACGTGTCGAGATTCCTAGGATCTATCAGTCCAGGTGTACAACTTGGTGATTGCAGTAGACTGGAATGTAGTAGAAATTTTTATAAACGCTTACAAAATGAAACGCTGGTCTACGACTATATTTCTGGTCATACAAAAGCATTTGCTACTGGAAAAATGAATCTTTGGGTAAAACAATTACATCGTGTGATAATTTCCTAATTTTCTGTTTTCTGATTTCTGTTTTCTGATTTTCTGGCGTTTTTGGCTTTTCTGTTTTCTGATTTCTGTTTTCTGATGAAAGCGATTTTCTGTTTTCTGTTTTCTGGGAAAATTTTCAAAATTTCCGCCCATCCCTGCTGGGCAACGGCCCTCTCGAACTCATGGCGGTTTCGAGGGTCCGCTGCATTTGCCAAGGTTCGCGTCCGCCGTAGTATGACCCAGGAAGATCGGAACCATGAGTTTGAATTAAGGCAGGAACATAGGGAACGAAACAAACAGTTAAATGACCGAGTGTGACCGTGGAGAGCTAAGACAGGTCGAAGATCTTCCGAAACTTCGAGCTTCGGGAAACGTCTAGCTGCACACAGCACACCACACACTTCCACCAGATCCACAGCCACAAGTGTTTTTTGTTGAACTCGCGTAGCCTTGTAAACAAAATACATCATCTCCACCTATTCTTGTCCGTCTACGAGCCAGATTTACTCTTTGTAACCGAAACGTGCTTACAGACAAGATACCTGATGCTGAGATCCTTGCAAGCTTTCCATGCGTTTTCAGAGCAGATCGTGGAAATCGAAAGGGTGGCGGTGTATGCTGCCTTGCCAGAATTTCGATTAGTCTAACTGTTGTTCACGTTCCGGCCTGTCTCAAATCGGACCTTCTCTGCTTAGATGTCTTCGATATAACATGCTCCTTAGCGTTCAGAGTTGCCTAGTAGCCCACCCAACTCGAACGCTCATAAAGATAATGCCCTCATTGATGCTATTTTGGAACTACGCGTTGCGAACAGGCATTTAATCGTGCTTGGTGACTTTAATCATAACATCGATTGGGTTGCCAAGTGTGGACAAAAAACGGATACTTAGGAAAATTTATAGAATTCCTTGAGTGCTGCAATTTGACACAACAAGTGATGAAACCGACCCTAGGCGATGCAATTCTTGATATAATTTTAACCTCTTCACTTATCGTTAACTATATTGCCATCCTTCCTCCGTTTTCATCTGCCGATCACAACATAATTTTCCTTACCAAATTTTAGGAAGGCTGATTATCCAAGCTTGATGGCATACTTCAGTTCCTTAGATTGGTGGAAAGTTTTTGATGGATATCAAAGCACTGATGATTTGTACAGAAGATTTTGCGAGGTAGTATATTATGGGTTATCCCTTCATTTTCCCTTTGACTTAGCAAGTGCACTGGTTCTGCACTACCCAAAACACATTTCATATTTGATAGCGCAGAAATCACGCCTTTTCCAATCGTTATTAAATCCACTTTGGCATCCGCACTTTAAGAAGTTATGTCAAGAATTGGATCACCACTTGAAAAGGTTTCTAGCTTACAAGGAAAAATGTCTTCAAAAACGTGGAATAGTAAAGCCTTTTTTCTCTTATTCGATGTAGGCTGAAATCGCATTCTGAGCAGCCAGTGCTTAAAGATGATGCTGGTGTCTTTTACAAAACCGACAGTTTTACAAACTCCAAAAGGCCGAAGCATTAGCTCGATTTTTTGCTTCTGTTTTCGACTGGGATTCGGAAGAGACCTTCGCTGAATCAGAAGGCATGTTTACGCAAGCAAATAATGATCAAATTGAGACTATAGGTGAATTTATTAAACATCCAAGTGATGTGTTAAAGGTAATGATGCGGCATAAGGGCTTAACATCAGTGTGTTTTGATGGAATTCCTCAAATTGTTTTCAAAAAATGCGCTCATTCCCTTAGTAAACCTCTGTCAATGATTTTTAATGTTCTTTAATTTACAGTGAAGTTTCTAAAATTTAGAAAGAATCGATTATCACGGCTATTCCAAAAGCTCAAAATTCAGCATTAGTGTAGGTCTTTTCGACCTATAAGCATAAATCCTTCTCCAATGAAAATAACGGGAAAGATTGCACGGGATAAGATTGTGGCATGGTTCACTAGAAAAAAATCAATTCCAGCTCAACAGCATGGATTTACGGAGGGAGCTTCTACGACTACTCAACTTGCCGATTGCACCTCTGACTGGAGTATTGCACTGAAGACTCGGTTGATGTTATTTACACCGGTTTGTCAAAAGCGTTTGACAAAGTAAGCCACCGATTGCTTCTAAAAAAGCTTTATAATCTTAGCATTACAGCACACATCTTTGCTTCAGTGGATTCAGTCTTATCTGCATGAAAGACATATTTATTTATTTATTTATTTATTTATTTATTTATTTATTTATTTATTTATACTTGCACTAAATTGTGCGCAACAATAAACAGTAAATTAATATGGAGACGGCGCAAACGACATAGTGATTATAAGAAAAAAAAACTGAATTCCTGAACAACTCAACATTTCACATTAATCAATGGTGAGGCCAAACTTTAGGCAAGAAAGGAACACAAAACAATGAACAAACAAAGAGACACCAAGAGCCAAAAAAATTCAGACAGCTAAGGGTTTGAAGGGGGGGGGGGGGTGGGCAACTTGACGGAAACGAGCAGTGGCCCGCCAACACTGCAAGTCGCTAGAGAGAACGGCTCCGGATACCATCTTAGTAGGTCCGCCGCCTCCATCAGTGCCCACATGACATCAGAGAAGGGGAACCATAAGGATAAAAGCGAACGAAAGCATCTAGAAATGGCAGTAAAAATAAGCAAACCAAACCAAGTAAGCAAATAAAAATAAAAAATCCAGGGAATCCAGCGAACAATTACAAACAGGTAAGATCATCAGTTCAGACTAAAACAGAGAATAAAATCAGGCAAAGGAATCTAGCAATGTTGCAAAAAAAACAATCTTCCATGTAAAGCTGCTAAACCAGGGAAGCCAAAGCGTCTTTAAGATATATCCTCCAAATGCAAAGTTGAAAGCAGATCAATTTTCATCAGTTTTCTACGAAAATCGTATGCGTTTTTAGCATTCAGTAAGGTCCGAGGTAACATTTGTAACCAGCGTACACCGCGGTAAAAAAGCGAATTGAAGACTTTCTCGCGATTTTTCCTTTTCAATTTAGGATAGTGGAAACAATAACGATTAGGGTGACCTAGCGTTGGCAAGAAAACCCAGTATTTGCTAGCTTTCAGTTTTGATTCTCCTTTTAGAACTTTAAAACAGAAAAGTAGATCACTGATTAATCTCCTGTAGAAGAGACTTTTGAGGTTGAAAAGCTTAAGTCTTTCTTCATAACTAGGAATAGTAAGAGGACCCCTGTGAGTACGCTTACATCTATAAAACAAGATTTTTGTAAAAGTCTTCTGTACCTTTTCAATTTTAGATCGAGACTTTTTTGTATAAGGACTCCAAACCTGTGGGCAGTATTCTAGTACTGGAACGACATATGCCTTGTATAAGCTAACTAGTACCGAGCAGTCATCGCACTTGATGTTCCTACAAATCAAAAACAGGATGGAGAAGGCTTTCCGCACAATGGTATCAATGTGATTCTCAAAGGTTAACCCACTATCCAGATAAACTCCAAGATCGCAAACCTCGGATATAGAGGTGAGAGTGCAGTCGTTGTAATAGTACTCGTTATTGCCCTAATTTCCAATATTAAAGACTGAAGTTTTGGAAAGATTAACGGGAATTTGCCATGCATTGGCCCACTCCATCATATTATTGACAGACTGAGACAAGGCTTGACAGACCTGAGTTTTATTGCTAACATTATAGACTCCGTACACCTTTATATCATCAGCATACACTTGCACCTTTACACGAGAGTCTGTATCTAAACTTGCAGGAAGATCAGAAGTGTATGCGAGGAATAGAATCGGGGATAATACTCCCCCCTGAGGCACTCCTACAATCATAGCTGCTTGAGAAAGAATTTCCTTCCTTAACACGCATACGCCTCCCACTCAAATAAGAGTGAATCCAATTTATAAGAGACCCTCTGATGCCCAGGTGATGAAGCTTTTCGAGAAGTTTACTATGACATACCTTGCCAAAGGTTTTCGACAAATCGAAGTAGATGATATGCACTGAGTCCCCATTGTTTATTGCAAGATTCCAATCGAAAACACAGTCCGAGAGCTGCGTGGCTGTTGAAGCGCCAGCGGTAAATCCATGCTGTTCCGAAGGAATACATCTGTTTCTGTTTAGATATGACACCAATTTTTCTCGTATAACTTTTTCCATGACCTTTATTGGGGTAGGAGTTATACTTATGGGACGGAAGGAAGAGAGTAGTACGGATTTCGGACTCTTTGGAATTGCCGTGACAATGGACTCCTTCCAAATTTCTGGAATCTCACTATAAAACAAAGAAATGTTGAAAATCATCGATAACGGTTTATAAAGTGACTGCGCACATTTCTTAAAAACGATTTGTGGAACGCCGTCGAATGGTATTGTTGTAGAATATTTCAACTGTTTCATTACCCTTAACACGTCTCTTGGTTGTATAATTATCTCATTCACACTACATAATTCCAAACTCTCAAATGCTTCTGAAGGCACTATCAGACTTATAGGACTAGTTTCTTCCGCACCTGAAGTGAAAACCGAGGCGAAATAGCCTGCGAGACCCTCAGCCTTCTGCATGTCATCAGTATAAAGAACCCCAGCATCATCTCTAAGAACGGGTAACTCCGGATGAGTTTTTAGCTTAGTCCGCATATAAGAAAACAGCGCCTTTTTGTTGTGTGTTCTGGAGGCAAGCTTTTCCTTGTATGCTAAAAACCTTCTCAGGTGACTATCCAATTCTTGACATACATTCTTATATCGTGGATCCAAAAGAGGATTTTGTAGCAAGCTGAAAAGACGTGTCTTTTGAGCAATTATATTAGAAATTTGTTTCGGGTAACGCCGTACAAGGTCTTTTTTAGAATCATACGGTACAAATCTGGATAGACCAGCGTAAACGACACGACAGAATCTCTTGTATAAATCGTCAATGTTTTCATATCCTTGAAAAACTGCCCACCAATCTATAGAATGAAAGTAAAACTCTAGACCAGAATAGTCTGCCTTAGAAAAGTTTGGAAGAGGTACATTTCTTTGATATAGCACAGGCATAAGGAAAGCAACTACATTGTGGTCAGATGATCCAAAAGGGGGAAGAACGGAAATATTGTCGAGAAATGGTGTTGAGGTCAGAATTATATCAAGAATTGCATCACCCCGAGTAGGTTTTTTCACTTGTTGGACTAAGCCACAACATTCAAAAAATTCCACGAATTTGATCAGGCACTGATTACGTGGCTTAGAACATTGAGCCCAATCAATGTCAAGGTTAAAGTCGCCCAAGACGATCAAATGGCTATTTGAGAGGCACAGTTCTAACAAGAAATCTAAAAGAGCGTCATCTTCGCAGGTATTCACGCTAGGAGGGCGGTAAAATAAAACTACTCTAAAATCAACCACATTTGTAGAATCGAAGATGTCGAGACATGGGATATCCGACTTGAGGCGGGAAGAGGTGTTAGCAGCTGTCACGCTCAACGTGTTTTTAGCCAGGCAACATATACCGCCACCTTTACGGTCTCTGCGGTCAATTCGAAAAAGCTTGTATGAGAAATCAGCAAAAATTTCTGAATCAGATATTTTGTTGGAAAGCTAAGTTTCAGTTACAAATAGCAAATCTGGCTGGTTATTTGACAGGAAAAGGTGAAGGTGATGAAGTTTGTTGACCAGGCTGCGGGCATTGAATAGAAAGCATTTCACGACTGTTGGAGGTACACCGTGTCCAGTCAGACGTTTCCCTGAACCCTCCGTTTAGGAAGGTCATCGACTCGTCTTAACTCTCTACGGTATACCACCCAGGCACGGTCATTTTACTGCCTGTTCCTTTCCCTGCATTCCTGCCTCAACTCGTACTCTCGCTGACGTTCCTCGGAGGTCATGCTTCGGCGAACACGAACTTTACTAAAAGCAGCATACTCTCGAAGTCTCCATGAATTGGAACAGCAGCTGCCCAGTGAGACTTTGAAGGTAATACTACCTTCACCTTACGAGTACGGCCGTGCTCCTGTTTACCCAAGCGATACACCTCCAAGGGATGACATTCAAGGTTTAAAACATCGAAAACTTCACTTACCTTTCCCTTGAGGTCCCTCTGTTTTGCTGAGGCGGAAAGGTCTGCAGGAGCCTCAGGGAGCCACTCAATAACAACGTTTCGTTCCCTTTTTTCCATCTCGATTCTTTCAGACATTTCCTGAGGTAATTTAGAAATTAGTGCATACATAATCTTTTCAATGACAGGGTCCTTATTCCTCGTGAGAACCTTACTAATTAGCTCACTGACTGATAACCTGGCAAAGTCTTCACGGACGGAGGAGCTCTCTGTGTTGTTTGTGAGCACCTGGGACTTACTGCTGGACTTTGCCGAGGATTCAGAAGCTCTTTTGTTGCTCTTGGTACGCTGCGACATGATGACCTATTGACGAGACGTACAAATCAATGAGCACCGCGAAATCCCAGTCCGTGAAAAGATTTTTAAGAGAGAGAAAAACGTACTAAAAGCAAGTTTTACTGGTAGTCAATAAAGACTCTTATTCACAGGCCTTCAATAAAGAGATCCCTTATGAAGAACACAGGAAATAAAGTAGATAAGAACAGGCAAAAGAAGGACTGGCAGAGAGCACCTAGAAATGCGACCGCTCACCAAACGAGAACGACAGCAATGTCTATATGCGAGTGGAAGTCGGTAATTTTTTCGAAAAGCTATGATTGCAGAAGTGGAGTTCCCCAGGGAGGTGTGCTGTTACCGGTCCTTTTTCTTGCATATACCTGCGATCTTCCTGCAGTTATCCACGCATTCTCATGTGAAGGTGCAGATGTATGCCGATGACATATAAATTTATTGGAGATACAATGATAGCAATAAGGCTGAAGTTTGCCAGACCTTATTCCAGTCCATTAACGTGATGGCAGTATGGGCTAATGCTTGGAAAATTCCTATGAATCCTTCCAAAACTTCAGTTTTCCATATCGGTGAAACGCCCATTGTAGAATTTGGTCTTGAGAATTCTTCGCTCAAGAGTGTATCTGAGGTTCGCGATCTTGGAATTTTTTTGGACAGCGGATTAGATTTCAATAATCACATTGATATCATAGTAGGGAGAGCTTTTCTCTCCTTTTTTCAATTTTCAGAAATTTGAGATGTCACGACAGCATGATACTGATCAAACTGTATAAGTCGTACGTTTTACCAATATTGGAATACTGCTCTCCGATTTGGAATCTTCTCACAAAAAAGCATATAGATAAAATTGAAGAGGTTCAGAAAACCTTCACAAAGATTTTGTTTAATCGACGTGTAAACTGTCAATTCTATTTAAACGTGTCCTAGATATCAAGAGCGGCTACAACTATTCAGCCTAAATAGTCTACAGTACAGACGCATTGTAAATGATCTAGTGTTTTGCTTCAAAACCCTAAAAGCCGAATCTAAACTTAAAGCTTGTAACTACTGAGCCTTTTTGCCAACACAAGTTCGACGTAATAGGTACTGCTTTCGCTATCCCAAGATTAAGAAGAAACATCGAGAAAAGGTTTCTAATTCTTTGTTCTTTCGTGGAGCTCGTTGGCTACAAATACTACCACCCAACCTATTAGAAGCATCAAATGTTTTAAGAAGAGGTTTAAAGGGAATAGACTTACTTTCAACCCTGCATATTCCTGATATCGCCTAAGTGAAAAAAGATTCCGCTATTTTTCGCTTTCCTAAAATCAGAAATTCCTTTGTTTTGGATGTTTTTATTTATTTATTTTTTCACTTCAGAGCTTTTTTGTTTATTTTTTGCTCTTTTTTTCTGCTCTTGTTTTTTTGCACTTTTCTGACGTTTGTTGGTTTCTTGTTTGTTTCTGATTTTCTTTGAATTTTAGAACTTCTCTGCTTTGTCTCTGATTAGCCAGTGCTACCGCCTTACGTTCCCCAAGCAGCCATCTTCGATGGGTTCTAATGGAGTTGACGGACCTACTAAGTTGGTATCCGGAGCCGATTTCTCCCACGACTTGCAGTGTTGGCGGGCCACTGCTCTTCTTCATCAGTTACCTATCATCCTCTATCACATCCTCTATCCCATCATTCTTATCCGGCTTCCTTACCCTTATTCTCTAAGAACTCTATCTCTTCTAAGTGACTTCTATTTGCCGTTTAAGAGTTATGCTAACATAAAAAGTAACTATGATGGCTAGTTTTTATTTGTTGAATTTTTTTAACACCACGTATTTTCTAATGTGCTGTGACCTTTTTAAATGTACTATTTTGTGCGCACGACATTATGCAAATAAATAAATAAATGTTGGTGGATGCTACAATGTGATGTGTAGCTATCTTGGGATTTTCCTATACCACAAATTGATCCAACACAATTGATGGTGGTTGATGAGAAATTTCGGTATAAAGTTTTAGAGAAGCGTAAATTTCAAAACTTCTTCAGTTGTGAAAGGCTATGAGTTCATCAGCATGCAGCGCTGTAAGCGAAATAGCGTTGGATCAACTTTAAGGGTTTTCCTTATCTAATAATTATAAAAGTTAGCACTTCACAAGAGATTCTCTTCTTGTAAAATTGACATGCTGAGCGAGAATAACGAACAACAGCTAGAAATCAGGACTGAGACGAAAACAATTAGCGAATGGGAACGAAATCGAAAAGGCGGTGATTGTAATCTGTTTGTGATTAAGACCCAGGAAGCCCTTCCAAGGATTCCCTTCTCTCGCTATAGCACCTCCTTTTGTTGGTCACACTGGTGCTAATGTAGACGAGCATCATGATTCCGTATTAAAAAGATCTCTTCTTTGCAGGCGCTCCGTTTTCAGTAGCTTCCATGCATGTCCATGCTGTTTTCCGCCGATCGCCAGCGTTCGCATGTTGTTGTTTCTAGGCTTTTCCTCAAAGTTTTCCCAGATCCCCTATCTCTATGTAGCTAACCTCGACCTCACTGACTACTTACGCCTCTTTGGCACTATCTTCACTGTCAACTTAAGGCGCTTTTACCCTCCTAAACCCTTCCTTTAAGGTAGAACTTGTGGTAGCACAGGAACAAGAAGTGTCCGCTGTCGAACACCGAATCGAGGCCAGTTCGGATTCCGGCTACCGCAAGTCATTGTATAGACCAAAAACGCAGAGAACATGCCCTTATGTTATCAATAGAAATAGAATTCGTGACGTATTTCATAACGAGATTGATTGCATCGACTTTTAAAGGTATGCCTACAAGATGCGCTCTACTTCCGAAGAAGGACCGAGATAATCATCACAAAAATGTGTACAATTTTCTCTAACTGTTTACAGCTCCTACTTCAGTAGCCCTTAGAAGGCAGGAACAAGTAAAATTGAATAAAATCTTGCTTCGACATCGACTTTATTGATGAGCAAGGCCATTTTCTAAACGTTCATGTTCGCTAGCACTCCTCTGAGTTCCTAATTGCGTTGTTTATCTCGGCCATCGACTTCGTAAGGAAACTACGCTATAAGTGGATCAGAGGCCTGACAGGAATCCCTCACAAACATGAGTCTCTCCATTTGGTCCGCATCCTTATCCTGTTCTGGGGAAACAACTTTGGGGAAATCCCGTATCCGTCGAGATCGTAGCGCCAAGCAGCTACACGGCTTGCCGCTGGGTACCACTCTGCTTAAGCCGTCGGCAGAGTTGCCTTCGCTGGGCGCCTTCTCATCAACCTTGGTCGGTGCCGGAACCAAGCGATGTTCCCCAGACTTGTGGAGTTCACTCACCGCATGGATCAAACGTCTTGTGTTGTTAACTAAAAGGTTTCGAACGAATAAAGGATTTTCCGCATGTATCGTACCCGCGATTTTCTCTCTGGCAGCTTCAGTCAGCTCGGTTGAACCAAATTTTTATCGTGGTTCATTGAATTGACATCATCTTTCTCTTGGCTGAAGTCTTGCCACTTTTAGCACTTCGAGTGACTATTTTCTATGCACAGACGTATCGGACCATCGTGACGCTTGTTTCCTTATCTCTCGTGAAGACATGTGACAGAAAGGTCTCATATCAGACGAACAACGTGTTCGGCAATCGATAGCGCATGCCTTTTCTTCTGCACATAGTTTGTACGCCTCTCAATTTCTCACACCATTGACGCACTTTTCATATTTCCTCAAAATATGGCAATATTGTCTATTGAGTCGCTTTCACTCAATGTGAACGAAATGTCTATGCGCCTATGTTCGTAAGTACTGTGAATTTGTAGAAATGGCGACTGCCAACGACCGTGCTGTTCTGAACCATATTCTGAATCCTCTCATGCCAACGGACTGCTCCACTCTGGAAGGAACGATCGCCGATGATGGTAGCTGATTTCTTTTCATTCGTGCAACTCACATTTACGAAGAGCGCCCAGTAATTTTCCCGACACTGTCACAGAACAGAGTTCGCTTTCTGTTCTAAAGATAAACTGCGAACTAATATGATAGTCGAATAGGAGTAGCTGATTCTAAAGAACGAATTTCTGAAGTAGTATAGGAGTATCCTGCCTCTAACAAGCACGTACGTGAGTGCCCTTCGTGCTTAGAGTAGAGGAATAGGGCTCGTCAACCAGTTATCCAGGTTGCTATTCTATTTTGCTCCTCATATGGGACATATCTAGCAATGCTGAACATAAAATGCTTACACTTGCACTCTTGAAAAGCCGCAGTGTGGAGCAAAACGTTCTCTTTACATCACCACAATTCAATTCAATCAATTAGGACGTCATACTGCGCAGCAACCCCGTCCCACACTGATAAGAAATCATTAACTGGCAGGTGTTACTGCTGAATTGGTGACATTGGTGACGTTTTTGGAATGGAGAGGCAGAAACTGGAGGTGGAAGAACCCTCCAAAACAGCCAAAACCTTCGCTCCATACACCAGTAACCAAACTATCAGAGAACCATGTGACAATTCCTGCATTTGATAGCTTCGTCGAAGATCGCAAATGATTGAACCCTTTTCGCGTGGTAAACTGTCCTTACTTGCAGCGCAATACACGTTAGTCTTTAACCCGATCATGGAACTTCGTCATTTGTCATGTGACATTTTGAAGAAGAGTACTCGCCAGCAGGAGGAGCGAATCCTGCGTATCTGCTTGCAACCGAGAAAGCTGACTCACCAAAAGAATTTTGGAAAGAAAACTAATCCTAAGTTTAAACCTGAAATGCTCCAACTACTTTCATACTTGCAATAGATGGCTTCGCACTTGTCGTACGGACCACAGAGTCGCTTCCCATCCTTTCGCTGCCTCACTGCTTTCATCCAGCAGTTCACGTATGACCAGGATTTTGTGGAATTTCTGTTTTCTGAATTTCTAATCATTTCGAGCATTTTTTCTTGGAAAATTTCCAAATCTTGCCAGAAAACAAAATTTACCTCACATAAAATCTTTGAAAAGCTTTGTGATTATAGCTCCGTTGTATGTTTGTATTAAATAAACTATGTATAATTTATTTGTAAACATAAAGCTAAGCCTGCGCAACAAAGCTCTAGCGGTATGTTATTTCTATAAAATCAATGTCTCAGCACACGTTATCTTAAAGGATGTCGTCGATTAATGGCCATACAACTCTTATCCCCACCAACCATTGAGACCAGTTTATTTTTCGATTGAAAATAAAGTTTCTCTGCTAACGGAGACTATCTCAACGGTAGGTCGGAATGGCCCAAGTGTTGAACATGGGCAGGATCGCCACTCTCTGGGAAACAACAAAATGCAAGTATCTCGACCCCAATACAACTCTGCGCAGAGTTAAGGACGACAGAAGTTCGGCTGTTGCCGGGGTTAGCCCTATGCGTGCAGGCGGAGGGCGAGCGCATGTTGGCCAGAAACAGCGATTATGGGGATTACGCCGTCCCTCTACCCACTGCGCCACCGCCGCTCGCTCGTCATCACTGTTTCCAGCCAACTTGAGCTCGCCCTCCGCCTGCAGGCATAGGGCTAACTCCGCCAACAGCCGAACTTCTGTCGTCCCAAACTCTGCGCAGAGTTGTATTGGGGTCGAGAGCATTTTAGTAGGGTATCGTTAACAACACCACGACCGTTCAATTATCCGCTCATCCTCTATCAGTCATACTTTGGTATCCAGGCCTCTCTCTCCAGGACATCTTGCGGTGGACACAGGAATTCGTCCATAACACAAGCCCCTCAGCTCCAAAAGTTAGAAACTGTTTCGAACAAGGTTCGTGACCGAAAAATAACACGCCTATTCAGTTTTTATCTTTACCTCAAAGCATTGGTTCTGTGTCAAAGCTTTATGCGTAATTGGATATGATTAAAGATGTTATAATCAATGAAGGTTCAGCAGAAACGGGAGCAGAAATACAGTACATTTTCGACGTCAACTTATGGTGAGAGTCAGGCGGTCGAACGTGTTACTAGGAGAACCAAAGTTCTACAATACATGCTCGTACATGAGTGAACGACGATGTCAAGGATCTTAAGGAAAACTCTATGAAGTAACAACCGAAGCAACAGTGGAAGGGCGTCGCGTGGAAGACGGATCACAAGGAATGGGCTTTGTGCGTTATATGAGGCCTCAAAATGGAAGGGAGGGAAGGCTTTAGAGGTGGAGTGATCAGAGAGAGAGATAGAAGAGGGAGAAGAGAGAGAGAACAACTTGCTCAACAATGCGAATCCTTCCGAGTAGTCGTACACCACCAACACGACTGGTTAGACACCGGCAATATAAGAAGGAGATGAGCTCAAAAAAGTCATCTGCCTATCTTCAAATATTTGAGAACAGCATTTTCTCCATTAAATGCTTGTATTGACAGCTTGGCCAGAACTATCAACCAGAACCTGAATTTGCTGCTGCTCTGTGAACATCCTCGTCGATGTCTGACATTAGTCCCTCACCAAAAGTCTGCTAAAAACCTTTCCTTGCTTTCTAAAAAAATGTGTCTAAAAAAACGAAGCCCTCCTCTCTCTTTTGCCTTTAGAGTTCAGTTTCTTGCCCATAGAGGATAAAGCATAAGGACGGCAACCTCAATCAATTCTGGGATGCGCCTCGCATTTCACTTCAACAGGATGTCGTGGAGATGATATGAATGCGTATGTATTTGGCCTACACTAAGCCTGGTACCAATTCACCGACCCGAGAGGAATGGAAGCCTTGGTTGGTCTAGGAGGGAAATCCGGACTAATCGTAAGAACCTGGTGTCCGGTGACCATTTCTTGTCCATAGACCATTAATCTAGCAAATCAGATCGTTTGAAATTGCACTTAGACTCTGGACGGCCACAATGGCCATTGAGCCTGTATATTTTTACTTAATGCGATGATTCACCTCCACTAATCTGTAACCGTATTTCAATGTTTACTTTTTCCTTTTCCTCTCCCAATTCTGAGGGACCTAATTCGCTGATTTTTTATGGTCTTCTAGTCTTCTTGTTTTTGAGTAAATCATAAGGGAGGTACGCGTAGTGGAGGCTACGACAGCTATATAGAATCTCTGCGTCCTTGAGAATTTGGAATTTCCTAGGGTGAGTTTACAATTACAATTTACTAACTTTCAGTTAAGAAGCAAGAGCTACATGACATAAATTTAGACCAACACCAGAAAGTAAATTCACCCGTATATGAGCACATTTAAAGCTATCTAAATATGCTTGTTACTAGAGGAAATGCATACTTGAGAAGTTTTCTGCTTTCTGAAAAATTTTCCAACATTTCAGCGAAGCCCTGGTTACGATTATCCAAATTGGAGGTATTTATTTATTCATTCATCCATTCATTCCCGTTAACCAAATAACGTGCCATAAACAAAACGCGCTATTAACACAACACAACAGCGCCATGCGAAAATTGTAGTACAGCTAAAAAAAAGTAGACGGAAATTTGCATAAATTCCTAGGGTAATTGGATTGATCAGTCAGTGAATAAGTGCCAGCCGATGTTTTTTCCTCTTCCTTACTCCCTTTCTTTTTCTATCCTTTTTCCACTTTTTAGAAACGAAAATAGGAAATGAAGAAAATGTGAGCCTTGCTTGGAAACAAATTTGACTGAAGAAGATACTAGTGCATCCCTTAACAGTATTCATAACGATAAGGAGCATGATTCTTTTCCTACTGAAAGGCCAGTCGACTTACGAGGAAGGTCAAAGAGGTCACCGTGGAGTTTCTCAAAGCGACCTATATATTGTTGTAGGGCGTCGTCTGGGAAGCACCATAGTGGTTTCCAAATTTCCTGCGGACCTCCGGGTAGGTCAAAAATGGCAAAAAACTGTACCGCTTCAGTGAGGGCCGATAACGCAAAACTGACGCCTGGAATACCCTTGTCGTGCCCACAAATAGTCCTGCAAAAGGTTTGGAGCTCCAATCATTGCTAGAACCTAGGAATTCATTAATTTCTAATTGAAGCGAGACGGCGCATTCACGGGATGGCGGAGTGGTTAGCGTGGTGGACTTGCGGGTGCGAGTTCGAGGGTTCGATTCCGGCGGTGTGGTTTCCGCATTGCTGGGTGCACGTCTTGCGTTTTTGCCACCGAAAAGTGCTTCTCTGTCTCGACTAGGTGTCATATTCGATTTTCAACCCTGATTTCAACCTTCTGTGATACGATTTGACTTCAAAACACAAGCCACGCTAATTAATATGCAATAAACTGTTGAACAGCTATGGTAACGTTCTATAAAACACGTGAAGCAAAGCAGCTTCTGACACCAGCAGCAGCGGATAAATGCCAAGGAAGAGCAGCCGGAAGCTTCCTGGCAGGACGTGTCGAAAGGCACTTCATCGAAGGCATAATCCGCCAGTGTTGAGAAGTGCCCCGGATGCGTGTCCACATATCCAGCTGCCACCCACGCGTACGCAAAGCACCTTCGAAATACCGGAGCGCAGAATTGACTATACGTCTGACTGACCACCT